>CM076579.1:1164794871-1165098177 GCA_034641835.2 Pinus albicaulis | reverse complement strand
CATTATTCTATGAAATTATACAGTCTGTTTGTCCATCATTGTTGATATTTTGGAAGAGTTCCTTCTTTTGGAAGAGTTAGAACAATTCTAACTGTGTAATTGAGTGCAAATGCAAACATAAAGGGCTGAAAGCAATGAAAAACTAAGATATCATATCCATATCCCACTCATCATTATGATATTTTGGACAAGCGTTTAAGAGAAAGAACAGAGATGGTACTTAGTGCAAACACACAACTAATTCATTCATTATCACGGTCATGTCTTGGACTCCTTAAGAATTTATTGGAAGAGTTTCTTCTTGTGGAAGAGTGATTAGAACAAGTGTAACTGTGATAGTGAACAACAAAAATTACAACTTAATCCTACAATACTATAGCCATTTACCATTCATCATTATAATCTTTTGGAAGAGCTTCTTCTTGTGGAAGAGTTAGAATGAGTATAACTACAGTAGCTAATTAAAAACAACTATGAATTCAACTTCTAATCCTACAATACTATAGCCATTCCCCATTCATCATTATAATATTTTGGAAGAGCTTCTTCTTGTGGAAGAGTTAGAATGAGTATAACTACAGTAGCTAATTAAAAACAACTACTAATTCAACTTCAAAAAAAAACGTAAAGGCAGCTAGAATACTTATCTAATTTACGCAAATAAATCCGTGCAAGAGGCAGGGGCCCTCTACCACCTGACGGAATTCAACTCCAAATTAAATCAACGCTTTCAAAACAACACTGTCTGCTTTATTAAAGATGAAATAACTTGAACATAGCACTCTGCGTCTTCAGAAATGTAGCACAGAATCTAAGCAAAATCTAGCATAAAATCTAACATAGCTCTCGGTTTCCCAAGTGTTTATATAACAAATGTAAATAACAAGATTTGCAACAATTCAGGAACACTGTCTTTCCTTATCGGAATCACATTAGGACTCTTTGAAGTGGCTGCGTGAAAAGGGAAAGACATCACCAGGCCGAGACAGTCTAATGAGAGAATCTTCTATTCACAAATGTATTTGATTCCAAACCCATACCCCAGAATTAGTTTCTTCCTCCATGATGAACGAACCATGTAGACATGGCGTGGATTATGCCTGTATGCGGTTTTCTTGAGGAGACTGGTTTATGTCCAGCAGTGAAACATTGAGAATCGCGGGCCAGCTAGGAACCATGTTCCTCTGCGACTAGTTAGGTCAATGAACTACAATGGCAAAAATCACAAATCTTAGCAAGTCAGTCATGTAAATCATTCTAGAAGTAATTTTAACTATATTCATTGATCAATTGGGTCTAGGATAGCAATGGACAAAGGAAAATGAGGTAAAATTGAATGAAAGAAAGCACAATTTTGAGGCTCAACATACCCCCACTGCTGTCTCTTTGCATGTCCTCATGCAAATTATCCTATGAACTCAGAGGCTTCTGCAAGGACATCTAATCCTCTCCTTCTCCTTTGTCTGGAAGCTAGAGATCTTCTGGGTTTTCTGATAACAAGTTTGAACCTTAGATTGGTGAGTGCCCTGATTAGCTTCTTGTTCCTTTTCTTCAACTTCTCATTGGTCTTTTCCACTTTGTTTATATGGAGGGATAAGGTTGAGTTCATATCAGTTTTGAGCTTGACTTGATCTTTGAGAATTTCATTCTCATTTTTGATGTGTCTATTAAGTAATTCCAACTCATAGCTATCCCTTCTTAATATATCTATTTCAGACAGTGGAGGACTGGGGGTTCTCTCTCTGCATTCTAAAGCTCTCCTCTCCAAAGTTTCCACATAGTCATAAATTTCTTGTTGAGCAGGGTCAATTTCAGGGGTTCCTTCATAAAAATCCTCTTCATCTTCTTCTTCCATGGATGTTTCCTCATCTTCTATATCAATCACCCCTGTTTGTTTGATTTGAGTTTTCTTCAGTTTCCCCTTTAGTCTGTGGCTTCTTCTAGCCTGAGAGGATCCCTGTCCTTTCTCTGTGGCAGATTTCTTGATTACCTTCTCTTTCTTAAGTTGCCTCTTGATTTGAGTCAACTTCTCTAAAATGATTTCCTCACTGCTCTCTTGGACTGTTTTGTCAATTTCAACTTTTGAAGCCCTCCATTTCGTGCTTCTCCTTGTAGGCTGTGGTTCAGGTGTGGGTTCTTTTGGCTCTTCAAAATGATTTCTTATCAAGAAATCGTCCCATGTATCATTTGTTTTGGTTAAATGATGTTCAATCAAAATTTTAACCAACCCATGATGATATAAAGTTGTCTCTAAAAATTGAACCCTTCTTTGAACACAGGAAGCCATCTTTTTCAAGCTTTGAAGCAAGAAGTAAGGTAGGTTTAGGTCTTCCCCCAGAAAATGCATTATGAGTCTAATGTGGTAGACATAAAATGTCCCATATCTACCCTCACATGTAATAAATTTTTGCAGAAGAAGTAGTATGTTTCTCCATTTATTTTTCAATGCAGAACTGGGAATTCTTTTCTTAAATACAGTGACATCCATACCTGGTGATTTTAGAATTTGCTTCCAGGATTCATTGTGGAATTCTCTGTTTTTGAACCATCTCTCTCCAGTTCTGAGTAACCCTGTAGCTTCTGCAATGAAAACTTCAGTGACAGTAAATTTGACATCCCCCACTTCAACTTCAGCTCCTTGAAATGATCTTGCAAATGTTTTAGTGACTTCCTTGTGGAAGCCATTAAATTTCTCCAAAAATTGAAGTCATCCTATCTATTGTAACATTTCTTTGCATTGAGGGTAGCCTTCTAAATATTTTGAACCCACTGGTTCAGTTCTTACAATGAAACCCACGATTGCTTCTTCAATGTTCAAATTAACACTCTTCTACCCACAAAAACAATGACTTTCACCTTCGAATTGAAATGGCTTCAAGTTCTTAATGAAAATGGCTTCAAACTTCGGAATGACATACCTCTGATTGATAGTGGCAACAGCTTCAAATTTTGAGCTGATATACCTCTGGTTGATAATGAAAACAACTTCAAAACTTCGGGCTGATATGCCTCTGTTAACAATTGAACTCTGGACTGATATGTCTCTGTTTGACAGTGACAAATGGCTTCAAATTTCCCACACTACTATACCTCTGTTTCCCAGTGGAAAATAGCTTCAAATTCCAATACTGCTATATCTCTGTCTCTTGGTAACAAATGGCTTCAAATTCTTCAATGCTACACCTCTGTCTCCCAGTGACAAATGACTTCAAATTCTTCTCTGTTATACTTCTGTGTTTATAGTGATAATGCTCAATCTCTGCCCACAGTGATACTTTGTCTGCCCACGGAATCAAATGGCTTCAAATTCTCACGCTGCTATACCTCTGAATTTACCCTTTTGCTCTGCTCTGCGTTTACAATGATAATGCTCAATGCTATTCAAACTGATATCCTTTGGCTCTGCTCTCGGTGATAAGAATATCTCCGTCTACGGAATGAAATGCCGGCTACAGAATGGAGTTATGGCAGTGGTCACGGAATGAAGTAGTGGAGTGAGGTGGAGGGAAGGAATTAATGATTGAAGAGACGGCGAAGATTTTTACAACGGCAAAAAGAATCATCATTGAATGATTTGGTTAAGAGACGTGAAGAATTCAAATACCTCGACCATTTTAACCGCTTAAATGATGTCGGATATGGAATTTGAATTGAGAGATTTTAATCCAAAGTCTGTGGAGGGTTTATTGGTCTTGATCAATAAAAATAATTAAAACAACCTTTTCGAACAATCCATAACTAAAACTATGCTAAAATTTAATGAAATGCCATTATAATTTAAACTTGTTACCTCTGCCTTTCATTTGATTTTTTTGTAGTCTTTGTCTTCTTTGTTCACCTTTGGAAGAGTCTTCATAATCTTCTTGATGCTTTTGATTCATGGATACACTGGGTCATTTTGTTGCAATTCTAATGTCTGTTGATTGATGCCTTCAGGGTTTGTAGCTGCGGAAAGACTGTCTGGCTGCAGAAAGGCTGATTAGCTGCAGAATGTCTGTTGAGCTGCAGAATGTTCCTGTAGAGCATTTTAATCATGGAATGGAGTGTTTTTGGAATATGGGTGAAATGTTATATGGTATGAATGAAGATGGATGATGGATTATGATATGTATGAAGTGGATGATGAAATGGAATGGATTCAGTTTATGAAATGAA
Organism: Pinus albicaulis; assembly: GCA_034641835.2. NCBI lineage: Eukaryota > Viridiplantae > Streptophyta > Pinopsida > Pinales > Pinaceae > Pinus > Pinus albicaulis. Next base: position 1,165,094,022 of record CM076579.1, on the reverse strand, counting down.
GTGAAAGAACATAAGAACTGTACTGCAATTCATGACATGTTTTATTCACTTACAGCAAGACATCAAATGTTCTATTTTGACATGAAAATGAGATGGATGGAGGATGGAATGAGATGAATGATATGTGAAATGAAGTGAAATATGAATAATGGAATGAAATGGAGTATGGATGAATAAGTGAATGGAGTGAAATGAAATGAGATGGATCATAAGCACTATGGATCTGAACTTATGATTTTGTAACAGCTGCTTGTAAAAACAAAAATGGGAAAAGTTAGAGTGTCAGAGAGACTCTGATTTTCACCCTATCTTTTCTGTATAAACATGCCAATCAGTGATTGGTTTTCATGTTTATACCTTTTTTTTTTTTTTCAAAAGAGAAATGCTTCAGAAAATTTAATCAAGTTGATGAAGAAGAGAGACTCTTCTTCATTAACTTCACATCATTGTCTCCTTGGAACTTCTTGACAAACTCTTCTCTTGAGAGTGGCTTGTGATATAGCTTCAGTCTATGGCCATTCACAAGAAAAGTGACCTCCTCTTCATCTATAGTTCTGATTTTTACTGCCCCATTATCAAAAATTCGAACAATTTCATATGGCCCAAGCCAATGTGTCTGAAATTTCCCTAGAAAATCCTTGAATTTTGAATCAAACAAGAGAGCCCAGTCACCCTCTTTGAATTTCTTCTCCTTGATGTACTTGTCATGCCATCTAGCCCTTTGCTGTTGGACTAGACTTGTTTTCTGAACTGCATCTTGTCTGATCTCATCCAATTCATTAATTTGCTCCAGTCTATGCTTTTGTGCCTCCGTTAGATCAAGTCCTAGCTGAACTGCCATCTTGAATGTTTGAATTTGGAACTCTATGGGAAACAAAACTTGCTTTCCATAAACAAGCTCATAAGGAGTATGGCTTGTTGTGTTTCTCCATGTAGTTCTATAGGCCCACAAGGCTTCAGGAAGCCTATCTACCCAATCTCTTCTATGTAAATGAACAGTCTTTGTTAGGATTCCTTCAATGACTTTGTTAGTAGATTCCACTTGACCATTTGCTTGTGGATGATAAGGAGTAGTTTTTCTATGCCTGATTTTGTACCTCTCCATCATTTGCTCCACTAGCCTTGATGTAAATTGAGCTCCTTGATCTGTAACAATTTCCCTTGGGACACCAAAACGAGTAAAAATATCCTCAAAAAGAAAAGTAACTACAGATGATTCATTAGCAACAAGTAATGTTTTAGCTTCTACCCATTTAGTAACATAATCAGTGCAAAATAATATATATTTCTTTTGTCTTGATGGAGGACTAATAGGTCCTACAAAATCCAAAACCCATTTTTCAAAAGGTTCAATGTGTACCTGAGGTTGTAATGGCATCTCACCTGAAGGAGAAGGTTTCCCTACCCTTTGGCAACTGTCACACCTTTTGACATACTCCTTAGCATCTTTAAACAAGGATGGCCAATAATATCCTAGATTAAGGATCTTATAGGTTGTCCTCTTATCTGCAATGTGTCCGCCACAAGGTTCGTCATGACATGCCTTGAGAATCTCAGGCATCTCATCTTCACGAACACACCTTCTAATGATCAAATCTGGACCTGTCTTGTACAATTCATTAGCGACCCATGAATAATTTGCACTATCATTAATGATTTTTCTTTTATCCCTTGCATTCATAATTGAAGGAAATTTTCCTGAAACTAAATAATTAGCAATATCGGCAAACCATGGAGTTTGAGTAGAGATTGAAAAAAGATATTCATCAGGAAATTGATCTTCAACCGGAGTGTCATCTTTGATATTTTGGAGTCTAGATAGGAAATCAGCTACTGTGTTTTGTTTTCCAGGCCTATCTAGAATAGTAATGTTGAATTCTTGTAAGAGTAACAACCATCTTATAACTCTGCCAGTAGTAATTGATTTGTTCATTAGGTATCTAATTGCAGAATGATCAGTGTGAATAAAAGTTTCATAGCCTGTTATATAGTGTCTAAATTTGTTTATGGCATGAACAACGACTAAAAACTCTTTTTCAGTTACAGTATAGTTTAACTCTGCAGGAGTCAAATTTTTACTGATATAATAGATGGCATAGGGAATTAAATCTTTCTGTCCCAATACTGCTCCCAGAGCTGTATCGGAAGCATCTATCGAGATATGAAAAGGTAACTTCCAGTTAGGTCCCCTTAATATAGGTGCTTCAGAAATTTTGGTTTTCAGGGTTTCAAAAGCTAACTGGCAATCAGAAGTCCACTTAAATTCACAATATTTGGTGAGTAATTTGAAGAGTGGAGATGCTATTTTGGTGAAGTTTTCTATAAATCTCCAATAATACCCTGTAAATCCTAGAAAACTTCTAACATCTCTTTGACAACTAGGAATGGATAGGTTAGAAATGACTTCAACTTTTTCCTCATCAACTCTAATCCCATCCCCTGAAATGTGGTGCCCTAAAACAATACCTTCAGTAAACATCATAAAACATTTTTCATGACTAAGTGAAAGGTTTGCTTCTTGACATCTTTTTAATACTTTTTCCAAGTTTTCTAAAGCCTCTTCAAATGTGTCCCTATAAACTGTGAAATCATCCATGTACACCTCTACACAGTCATGTATTAGATCCGAAAAAATTCCTAATACTGCCCTTTGGAATGTTGCAGGTGCATTGCATAATCCAAATGGCAATACTCGGTAGGCATAGGTACCCCAAGGACAGGTGAATGTGATTTTGTCTTGGTCTTCAAGTGCTACTTGGATTTGATTGTAACCACTAAACCCATCTAGGAATGAAAAGTACTTTTTGCCAGCTAATGTATCTAATACTTGATCTATGAAAGGTAAGGGAAAATGATCCTTAAGAGTAGATTTATTCAATTCTCGGTAGTCAACACACACCCTCCATTTTCCATTTTTATTTGGCACAATTACCAAAGGAGAAACCCACTGACTATCTGAAATAGGATAGATGAAATTAACATTTAACAATTTTTGCAATTCTTCCTTAACAATTTCCCTAAGATTTGGATTCATCCATCTTTGAGGCTGTCTGATTGGTTTGCAATTTGCCTCTATATAGATGTGATGAGTACAAGTCTTGGGGCTTATCCCTTTCATGTCAGTGTACTCCCATGCATATGCAGAAGAATGTCTCTGTAATACTTTGATTAACTCTTATTGTTGAGATTTTTCTAGGTTCTTGTTTATGTTCAAAGTTTTGCCTGGAAAAATCTCACTTGTAGAGCTGCCAAATTTGTCCATAGAATGAAGAGACATCTGCCTAGATGACAAAAATTCAATATTGGATCCCTCCTGAAATGATTCATGTTTGTATTCTGGAGAGGATTCAAAGTTTTCTAGAGTATTCAGAATTTGATTATCTTCACTAATTTCTGAAATTGTGAAGAGTGGTTGTAAATATTCTTCATCCTCTATCCATTTAGTGTCATCTAGATCTGTAATTGTCCTAGCTGGAGGATATAAAGTGAATTTCTTTGTTGAACTACCATCAGAAATATACATATCACCGGACCTACAACTAATAAAAGCATCAGCTGTGGCCAACCAAGGTCTTCCTAATATAACAGGATGGCCTCCTAGATTATTCTTGGGGTTAGGATCATGAAATCCACAGGGTATTCCCAAGAATCTAGGGACACTGGAATATCTTCTATTACCCCATCTGGTTTGATCACCGATCTATCTGCTAATTGTAACAGTGTGGGTGTAAAGAGAAGATTAGGAAGTTTCAGTTTGTCCATGATTTGTCTACTCATGATATTTATTGCTGCTCCTAAGTCAATGAGTGTGTTTTGATTTTCAATTCCATTGATGTGAATTTTGACAACTGGATTTCCTGGGTCAAGGTACTTTGGAATAGTAATCTTACCCATCATAATGTCTGCTATTTGTCCTACCAGTTGAATTTTCTTGGTTTCTCTTATTCTTTTTCTTGGTGTCTTCATACTCAACTCCTTTATTGTTTTGGCTAAAATTGGGATTTCCTTGATGGCTTGCAATAATGGAATTTTAATGCAAACATTTCTCAATTCATCTAAGAAATCATAATTAGGCACCATTATTTGTTTTTCTATACCTCTATCAATTTGTAATCTTTCCGGAAAGGGAGGTATAGAAGTAGATGTGGATGGTTGCTCTAATACTGGAGTTGGATTTATTGGATCTTTTTGTTTCAGTTTTTCAATGTTTTGGTCTTGAAAGGATGTATCTTCCTCAAGAATTTTATTAACCCGTAAGAAGTCTTCCTCAGAATTGTCTTGTTCTTGTATGATCACAGAAGGTTTCCTCTTCTCAAGTATCCTTCCAGACCTAAGTTGAACATCACTAAGGTCTAGAGGAGTAATTAAATAAGTTGGAAATTGTTGTCCTTCTATCATGTATGTATTATGAGGATTCTTATTATTGGGGTTTGGTATGGGCTGAGCTGGTAATTGATTGGATTTTTGAGGGAATGGTAATGGAAGTGGTTGATTTTGATGAGGTTGGTTCAGATGATGTTGTTGAGAATTTTGTTGAAAATTTTGTTGAAGATTTTGAGGAAAATTTTGTGGATATGGTGGATAGGATGGTGGATACTTATAATATGGAGAGTATCTTCCATAGGGACCTTGTGATCCTTGTGCCCAAGCTTGAGATTGATTTTGAAATTGGGGCCAAGGTTGCTGCCAAGAATTCCAAGGTGGAGGTTGATTATACACTTGATCATGGAATCCTTGTGTCTGGGGTCCCTGCCAAGGTTTTCTAGATACAAAGACTGGTGATTAAACAAGTGCAATAGGAGTTTCTATATACAGAACTGAGACAGGAAGAGAAGTAAACATCTTGGTCTCATGTTTTAGGAACAAATATACGAGGTCTACACAACTTTTATCTAAAGGAGACCTCTCAAGGCATGTTTCTTTCTAATTTTGGGACAAAAGATTGCCAAAGCATCAGATTCAGCCTTTTGCTTGTTTTGTATCTTAGGGGTGTCTATTTGTTCACTAAGACTCCCTAAGATGTCAGATTTAAAATCATCAAGCATGTGTCCTATTTCTGATCTACTTACTGTCCCAGAAGCAGATTTACTTGCCCTTGCAAGAGCAGGATCTCTTAGACCTTTGACAGTTTTAGATTTCCCTCTGGAAAGGTTGATACATAACTCAGATATTTCAGGTAATGTAAGTTGTGATATATCCCCTTTTCCCATCATGTTAAGAATATCCAACCATTCATCCCTAATTGTTTTCAACAAAAGAGCTTTTAAGGTGTCTTGATCCAGGTTTTCCATTTTCGCCCTTTTGATGTTGTAATTAAATCTTTCCAACAAATCTTCTAAGTTTTCATCTTCTTTTTGTAACATCTTGAACACTTCTTCCTTATGATTAACTGACATACAATAATCCAAGTATCTCTCTAGAAATGCTTGTTTCATATCTTCCCATGTTCTAATAGAACTACTGATTAGGCTCATAAACCACTTCAATGTTTTGTTAGTACAAGATTCTTGTCGAAGCGTACGAAAAGGACCACTTTAGCTACACATAACTAATAGCCCTAACAACAAAAGTGGCTGCCAATATCTTCAGATCTGCAATTAGTTAGACAAGAAAATAGCTGCAAAACACCAGATCTATGTATGGAAAGACATTAAGCAGTAAAATAAAAGGTTTGCTCCATGCATCCAACAGACAAGACAAGAACACAATTTTTTGAAAGAATTTTTATATTACAGGGCACCTGGGAGGAAAACAAGAAGGTGTATCCGGCTCTCCTCAATGGGATGGGTTCTTTGTAGTCCTCAGCACTTCAGATCTAAGCTTTCTCTCTCTTGTAGGTGTAGAAAACCCAATGCAAAAATGAAGCTCAATGGGAGCAACAATGGCGAAAAATAGGCAGAGGTGTATGGAATCCCGGTGATCTAGTATACAGCAGGTGAAGAATGATGGGGAAAACCCTCCTATTTATAACAAAATATTAGATGGGTTTGAGTTGAAGGTGTACTAGCTCTGGATCTAGATGAAACAAATGGTGTTCTAGATATCAAACTTCTGCCTCTGCTGCTTATAAATCTTCCCCTTGAATCTCTCTCCCTATGCATAAAATTGTTTTTGGATGATAAGAAACAAAGGTTACCTAGTTTTCACTTCCCCGGCAATGGCGCCAAAAATGTTGGGTCTCAATCTAGTCTCCTAAACTGAGCTCATTTAATTGTCAACCAGGATTTGTAAACTGCTGAAGTGAAGTGTACCATATGTACCTAGGTGCTTGATTCCTAATGCGTTGTGTGTAGTGTTTTGTGATGTTTTTGGTCTTTTATGTTGATTTATGATGTTTTTGGTCTTTTGGTGTTTTATGTTCACAATGAAAATGCCTAGAAAACTAATGAAAAGAAGTTGGTGGTCAAAAACAGAGTTAAGCCTAATGTATGGAATGGCAAATGCAATTGGAAACACTGGAGCAGAATCTGAACTATGACTAAATAAAAGCAAAAGCTTGATAATGACTTCTTAGGCAAATGACACAAACTAAACTTGAAAAATGATCACTAAATATGCAAATCCTCTAACTAAACAGTTAAACACTGATCTTACCATGATGCAACATTTTGTTCTAAGCTCATCTATTCTATGACTAATTCCTAGTTCTATTATGCAATTTAATTGAATATCAGATCAAGAACGCTGTAAAATTTATTGGTTTTCTTTTTCAATGCTATTTGCGAGGAAATTTCTGTTTATAAAATGATGAGGAGATTGAGGAGAGATTGGACATATGATGATGTTGGCTCTTACATTCCTATGGCTATGGATCATTTGTAGTTTTAGAACAAGAAGATGTTGCCATGGAATAATGAAAGGTATGCATTAAATCTAACAGTGGGAATCTAATATTGTGCAATGGATGACAATTTATGAGAAGCAAGTGCAATAGAGTTAATCTAAGAATGAACCTAGATACCCTCAAATTAAAGACAATGCTGAATTATATGATCATCATCAAACTTTGAAACAAAAATGGCGAACATGAATTAAATGCAATATGAAACTCAGACATTAAGTAATAACTGTGTCACTTTTACTATGTGAAGTTACACAATCTATTTGTTCATCATTAGTGATATTTTGGAAGAGTTCCTTCTTTTGGAAGGGGTAGAACAATTCTGACTGTGTAATTAAATGCAATTGTAAGCAAATGGACTGAAAGCAAATGAAAAACTAAGTTATCATGCCCATACCCTACTCGTTATTATGATGTCTTGGGCAAGCGTTTAAGAGCAAGAACAGAGATGATACTTAGTAAAAACACACAACTAAATCATTCATTATCACAATCATGTCTTGAACTTCTTAAGGATGTCTTGGAAGAGTTTCTTCTTGTGGAAGAGTGATTAGAACAAGTGTAACTATGATAGTGAATAGCAAAAACTACAACTAATTCCTACAGTACTATAGCTATTCATCATTCATCATTATAATCTGTTGGAAGAGTGTCTTCTTGTGGAAGAGCTGGAATGAATATAACTACAGTAGCTAGTTAAAACAACTACAAATTCAACTCCTATTTCTACAATACTATAGTCATTCAACATTCATCATTATGGTCTTTTGGAAGAGTATCTTCTGGTGGAAGAGTTATAATGAATACAACTATAGTAGCTAACAAAAACAACTATTAATTCAAATGCAAAACGTAAAGGCAGCTAGAAAAAATTATCTAATTTACGCAAAATAAATCCGTACAAGAGGCAGGGGCCCTCTACCACTTGACGGCATTCAACTCCAAATTAAATCACGCCTTCAAAATAACTTTGTTTGCTCCATTAGCGATGCAATAGTTTGAACATAACACTCTGCGTTTTCAGGAATGTATCACAGATTTTAAACAAAATCTAGCAGCAAATCTAACATAAAATATCTAACACAGCTCTCGGTCTCCCCAAGAGTTTATAAAGCAAATGCACGTAACAATAATTACAACAATTTAGGAATAATGTCTTTCCTTATCCGAATCACGTTAGGACTCTTTGAGGTGGCTACGTGAAGGAGAAAAGACATCTGGACTGAGACAGTCCTAATAGAAGTCTTCCTTCATAAATGTATTCCCCACATTCAAAACCATACCCAGAATTCATTTCTTCCTCCATGATGAGCAACAAACCATGTAGACATGACGTGGATCATGCCCATATGCGGTTTTTCTCAAGAGGCCACCTGGAACATACTCAAACATGAAGGCAGCTGCAGAATCGCCAGTTAGCTACGGAATGTCTGCATTCTGCAGCTAGTTCCGGTCAAAATGCTTAACAATGGAAAAAATCACAAAATTCAACAAGTCAGTCATGTAAATCATTCTAGAAGTAATTTTAACTATATTTATTGATCAATTGGGTCTAAGATAGAAATGGACAAGGGAAAATGAGGTAAAAATGAGGTGAAGGAAAGCACAAATTTGAGGCTCAACACCAAGCCTTCAAGCCTCTTACCCCTGGGTCATACTAACATTTTGACCCCCTTTGAGCCAAATCCATAGGTACAAAATTTCATTCCAGGGTCTAGAAGGATATAGCTATAGGCATAACACTGCATTTCAGTGACTAGGGCCCCAAATGCTTAGTTTTGTGCGTGCAACTTCGGGATTTGAGCCACCTTTTCAGGCATAGAGCCCAATTCATTGCCCATAAATTCATGAAAACTTAAGGGATGATAAATAAGAATAGGACAATGATACAGAAGCAATCACATCAACAAGACCTCATCTGGACCCCTCCTAGCCATGACGGTAATTTTGTCAAACATGTCACAAACATTGAATATACAGGTTTAAACAGTAGATTTAAATGTAGGGGTCTCATACTTATATGAGAATTGCTAAGAAGCATTTCTCCCTTACATCATTAGCTGCAATACAATCTATTTAACCATAGAGACATTGTGCATTCATTTACAAGTAAAACAATAGATAGATCCATACATCATCACTGATCAAATACATGCTTATAACCAACACATTAACAACAGAAATACCATGGATACAACAACAATACAAACCACATAGAAATTAGTACATTTTCATACCAAATACCAAAGGAATGAGCTCTTCATTAATGAATGTAAAAACAAACTGGAGATGGGAGTACCACGTTCCACCTGACCATAGATTGGTTGAGCCAAATCTCTCTTCAGCCAATCAACCCTGTGTCATATTACAAGCATGAATGTGGGACTCATAACAAACCAAAAAAAACCAAACAAGAATGAATGTTACCGGAGTTCTACGCCTACACCATGAGGAGTTTGAGTGCCTCCTAGTCTCTCAGGATTTACTGTAATCTATAGTCTGATCCAGGGATCACTAGGCCCTACACCAAGACCCACTCTCCAAGCTTTACCATACATCCCATCCTGGGACTAATAGGACCAACAGAGAGTAATCCACCTCTTAGATTTATCATATATCCCATCCAACAAGTATTAATAGGCCCGAGGCATACAATATTTCTTTACCACAACCCACATTTTGGGGGTTACTAGGCCAGTGGTTTTACTATGATCCACAATCTGGTTCAAAGATCACTAGGCCATCTGTTTGTCATTTCGGAGGTCCACCCCACACAGCTTTGAATTTATCTTGCAATCCATCTCAACTTAAGTATGAGAAACTCATCTCATTAGAGCTATACAAAAATGGAAAGGCTAGGTTGAAAAACACTGCCGCGCCTGGCAAAACCCATGCGAAGAAAAAAAAGAACCACATGCAATACCATGCATGCTAGATCTAGCAAGGAAAATACACATGAAAATTGATACCTACCAAGAATATTGTTGTAGATGCTTGATCATGCTCTTCATTGATTTCTTTGTCTATCTTGCTCCTATGCCAAAGTGCTCCAAGAAAACTCTAAGTGTCCAAGCGAGAGAGAGAGAGAGAGAGAGAGAGAGAGAGCTTCAAAAATGAGCTGACAAAAAGTAGGAAAATCTTACCAACTTATCCTCGGAAGACTTTTTATCAATGAGGCCTCTATTTTCTTCATTTTACATTACTTTCCTTCATTTTCCTCCCCACATGCAACCTGTGACATTTCACCTTAATTTTCTCCTAATTTCGATTATTTTCATAAATAAAATGCCAATTAATGCCTCATGCCTTTCCAAAGCCTTTTACTTTTCCAATTTCCTTTAGCCGTAATAACCAAAATGAATACATGCTAGGATGTTTTTCCCACCATTTAGCTTGGAATGCACGTGCCATCAACTATGGTCTTATATATTTTACATGGAATTTTACACAGGGTTGTTATATAACCTCCCCCCTTAGGGGAACACTATCCTTTGTGTTCAATGACACCTACCAACGAGTGAAATACTAAAATAAGACACACTACCTATGGATATTTATAACACAACTTTTTGCAGTATTTAGAATGAATAACTAGCTCAAAAGAAAATTCATCATAACAATCATAACGTGTATTGGAGCTTTATAACAAAACTCATTTTGGTATTTACAATAGTATACACATATACACATTTTCTCAACCAAAAAATTGAAGGATATGCTTCCTGTATCAGAAATAAGTGAATCTAGAGGCTCACACCTCCACCCTTAAGGTAGTACTAGGATTCACTTCCTTCCTAGGAAGTCTAGAATCCAATGCCAAATTCAAATTTGCATCCAATGTCCAACGCTACAATCCTACACCAATTATCCTCTGAGTGAACAGTTACCTGCTCATTCTTCCAGGGCACACTCCCAATATGCATATGATTCCATTTGGAAATGCTAATGACCAAAAAAAATCCATCCCCAACCTTACCTTCTTTGATACACAATCCCTCGGGAAATACAGTCATCCCCTTCCTTACACTCACTCACCTTCCAGATTCTTCGGCATCCCCTATCCCGAGTGATCCATACCTTGGCAAGGCTTCCTTGCATCGTAAGATACAAAAACCAAGACATATACCTACCACAAAACCATCATACCAATCATATCATGCTCATGGAAATCAGTGGATACTATTGGGTACCAGTGTCCCACAATGGCCCTGCTCCTAAAGTGCTTCACTAGTATGCTACTGCATGTTCCAATTCCTTCTCTTGACGTTGCTAGTTCTTACAGCCGGTTTCAACCACCTAACCAGCATGTTCATGCATTCCTGTACCAAGCACATAATTCCCATTAGACTCAAAATAAATTGAAATAACTTCAAATTATACCTCATTAGTAGCTCGTCAATAAGGTACACTAGCAATCATATTTACTTCCTATCACAACATGTCAAACTAGTTGTTTGATTAAATCATCATGTATAAACATATCACATATGGTTACCTCAAAATACAACCATCATAGTTCAAAATCATGAATTGAATGTAATCATCATAAACCATAATCATAAATCATATGTAACTATCATAAGTCAGAATCATAGATCACATGCATAACAAGACTAAAATAAAATATCGACACTTATCCTTCATCAGTCCTTACTTCTACCTTTGTTCTTTTTGTACACACACCAAATCGGTTTCCACACTCAAAAAACACCCAGTTCCCTTACTTCTCTTCACTCACGTACACATCACCTGTACAATGTGTACACAGTACCACATGTACACAACACCACATGCATGACATGTATATGGCACCACGTGCACACAACACCACATGTACAACATGTAAACAACACCATGTGTACATAACACCATATGTAAAACACACATACAACACCATATGTACATAGCATTGCATATATAACATGTACATGGCACCATACGTACATAGCACCCCATATTCGACATGTGCACAACACCATATGCACACAACACTTCATATCCAACATGTGCACAATACGGTAAGTACACAACACAACATATCCATCATGTACATAGCACCATATATACCTAGCACTTCATAATCAATATACACACAACACCATATATACAACAAGTTTACAACATCATATGTACACAATAATACATATGCTACATGTACACATCACCATCGGTGCAATCAAAACATGCGCAACATATACACAACAATAGTAGTGCACATCCATATACCATGCACTGACCTCACAAGCAACCTTTCTTCTAGTGTCTTTCCACTATCCATGTTTATCCTAGCATGCCACAAAACACACTACTTTTACTTAGTTGATGTATCGCTCAACATTACATGTCCATAACATAAACATAGGCATAGTAGAAGCATATAATATCAATTCATGTTTGGATGATACTGACCTCATAGATATGTTAGAGTTACTTCATAAGACCAATAACCTCTTCATGCCATTCACCTGCATAAGAAATCATTCCTCTATAATAATGATCATTGGAAATCCTATCATACAGTGACATAGTTAAATTAATATATGTGATTTTTTTGTTTATATTATATGGACCAATATCTAAAAAATGTTTTGATTGCTAAAGTTTATGAAGGTGTACATACTCTACCCTACTTCCCCGCTTTAGAGAATAAATTGTGACTTCTTCAATGAAACACGTGATCTTAACCATTAGATTCACTCAATCTCACTCAATATTATTAACCATGAGATACACTTAAATAACCATGATTTGAAGAGACATATCATCATCATAACATAAAAAACAACCATAGGAATCATCAATTACATAATTATGTACATTTGAAAGGAAAATTAACACTTCTACATCAATTCTTGCCAACAATAATAATAAAAATAATAATTAAAATGATATTTATAATTATTATAAATATAAATATAAATAATGATCTCATAGTTATATAAATATGATTATGACAGAGACATCCATTCATGCCAATAATAATAATAATATTTAACCAATTTATTATATAAAATAATTGTTTAAAAATATTAATGCAACTCATTTCATTATGAAAATTTTCTAATTCATTACATTTATTTTAAATATAGTTATATTTCAATTATCTTTAATCATAATAATGATAATCATATACGAAAATCCATATCTTTTTGTCTCTCTGCATCTCTCACATAAGCGAAACTTGGAATGCTCGTTATTTGAAAAACTTCAAATTCAGGACTGCTCGTTAGTTGAAAAACTTCAAATTCAATTTTATTAAGTAAAATTAATCCAAAATTCCTAAAAATTCATGATTTCTCTTCTCAAATACTCCAAAAATATGAATAGTAAAGATATTGTTATTTATATGTCTCAAGTTACACATTACTATCTCATTAGATCCCAATAATGGACGACCCACTAGAAGAAGAAAAATATAGAGAGTGAATCATATTCCCCACAATAAGGAGAGTGATCCATTGAGTGCATGTTGAGAAGCAACTCGTGATTATAATTATTCATGAAAGAATCAATTAGGAAAGTGAGTCCATTCTACTTATGCTTAGTGGATGTAGAGAAGCAACAAATGGTTATAATTACTCACAAAAGAATTACTTTAAGATTTTGTTGGATCGTATATTTTTGTTCAATGAAGGATTTTCACGTGACATTTTTATGTGTCATTTTTATGAGGCATTTTCATGAAGCATATTTAGTGAGATATTTTTAATTGAGACATTTTCATTGAGGTATATATTTACAACTTAAATATATGAGTTTGACTTAATAAGGTGGTCGAGTTCTATTTATGAGTGTTAACTAAGAATCATTTTTTTCTATTATTACTCTCCCGTAGGCAGTAGTCACGCAATCGATTTTGTGTAGACATCTTTTTTTTTAATTAGACTTAAAAATTAATCCAACAATCTCTACTGTCTACGTTCATATATATATGTTTTTTAAATTTTTATTTATGGTTGTTTTCATTGGTGCAGAGGTGGAGTCTTATTTCACCATCATTATCTGCGTGGTCATATCATGTATTCTCGACAATTTCGATACTCTCATTGTTCTCCTCCTGTGATTTGAATTAATGTTGAGGAAAAAGTAAGCATCAATTTAGTTGGAATGATAGTTTTAATGGCATTAACGACAAGGATAATAACATCATAAGTGAGAATTCCACCTAACAAAGTACTATGAATAGAAGGAAATGGCACATCATGATGAACACAACTCCAATAAATTCGAAATTCGTATATTTGTACTACAACAAGAGGAGAGCATAATTAGTTTACTTTATACATTATCCATACTATTTTAGTTTTGCTCATGTTTTAATGTTTTTAAATTTTGAAATAATAAAAACTTTTAATACTAAAATCAAAATCAACGTCATAGTCGAAATTTTTCGTCCAACGAATGTGGGAGGTTGGAAGAGTCCGTGCGCTTAAGGTTCACTAGGTTCATTGAATGTTTCTAATGTACGTTGTAAATTAGTATTTCCACGTCAAAGATTATAAGAGATGACCTTCCCAATAGATTTTTTCAATGCTCATTTATAACAGTGGTTTCCGAGACGTTTTCGCTAGTAGTTATCGTACGTTGTCGTTTGTGTGTCCATGCTGGCCATTGTACACTTAACAATATAATAGTATGTCAGAGCCCCATAGTAGTACGTAGTAGTACAAGCTCATGCCGACGGAAAATGATGACTCAATAAGACTAGAGGCCCATTAACCAATCACAATTTAAAAAACTAAATTTAAAATAATTAAAAAATTAAATTATTTGTTATTTATAAGGTTAAAATTACAAATGGGGAAATTTAGCCCCAATAAACTCCAAAAGTCAACTTAAAATAACATTTCCCTATTTTCTAAAGGTGGCCGGTTTTGAGTAATCATCCATGGAGCCTCCATGGAGGTTCTTCACACGTGCACCACTCTATTATTATGTAGGCATTAGGGTTTCAGATGAGTTAGGGTTTTGAATATGTGAGATACCAAAAATGACCGCAGAAACTCCATCGCGCTTCCTCTAAAAAACAGACAAGGAGTCACTGTAACCACCTTTGCACCCAGCCGAAATCTACAGCGACAAGCGGGCATAGATCACGGACTGTCGGTTAACAACACCATATATGGATGATGAGGTGGTTGATTATTCGCCAGACCTGCTCGAGGGTCTTGACATATGGGGTTCCCCTATCTATCCCATGCCACCTAGTGCCCCGCTAGCCCTCAACATTCCCGAGGCAGCTTTTGTCGGCCCCTATTTTCCTCCTCCACTCCATTAGCCCCACTTTGAACCGCCTTTGTTCATCGACTCCCCGCCTTTCTTGATTGTAGATCTCACATATTTCCCTTCGAACTTCTCGCTGGCATCTGGACTGATTGTTTTTTCGCTGTAGTCATTACACTTTCTCTCCACTTTCCTTCAAGGCACATCTATCTCTCCCCCACACGACCCTTATAGATCTTAGCATCCTGATTTATCAGCTATGCCTCCACCTATACCAGATTCTGCGGTCCCATATAGACTTGGAATCACATCATCGGGATGTTTCGATGCCCCGCTAATAATCCAACCTTTGGAGGACTCGATCCCCATAGCCACAGGCATTGGATCTGAATCCCACTCTTCCTAGAAGAATATTAGCCCTTCGCACAAAGGTAAGCGATGCTCGAACTGCATCAAGAAAGGTAATTAGAACTTTGAACTAAACCTTGGGGAAGGACTTCACATGGGAGAAGTTATGGACAATGCAGATAGAGTTTTGGTGGGACATGTTAGGGGGCATAGATACAGTCTCACACGCCTTCACAATTGGATGAATGAGATATGGGGGCCTATCATGAAAGAGATGCCCTGGGTTGTCATCATCCCACGTGGATGGTTTGCCCTCCGCTTCCATCGATATGAGCAGGTCACTTGGGTTCTCTTGAAACTTTGGCATATTGAAAAAGCGCCAGTCATGTTTAAAATATGGAGCCCCTCTTCGACCTAGAAAGAGAATAGCTTGGAGTAGGACCAATATGGGTTCGGCTGTCAAGGCTCCCACTACACTTCTGGTCTGAAGACATCATGAGCCACATTGGCAACACACTTGGCACCTATCTGGACCACAATAAAACCTACCTTACCTCTGACATCATGACAATGGCTAGGATATTGGTTCACTTGGATACCAGGGATGGATTAGAAGAGGCCATCACTCTGATATGGAAACACTTTGTTCGCATTTAGACCATGGATTATGAAAGGGTCCCCTATATATTTCGAAGATGTCATGAGGTAGGGAATCTATACAAGGATTTCCCTCTCCTCAAAGGTACAAAAGCGGTTATAAATTCATAACATGTTCAACCTACTATGATTCTGACAACTCCTCCATCTGAAAATGTAGCAGTGGAACACTGCAAAGGAAAGAAGTCTACTCCGGGACCCAAGCCCACCTCTGCTTCTCTTGGACCTCCCTCCCCTCGGATGCCAAGGGCTTGGGCTGCTACGACCAAACTTGCATCGGGTAATTCTTCACCCTCTATCCCTGCTTCTCAATTTATCTCATCTGCATATGTTACTACAAATGCACATTGCACTACATCCACCATGCACCATGCCCTGTTTTCTTCTGTGGCCTGCTCTACCATCTCCTCCCAGCCCACCATTTTCGAGCTCCCTCCCTTCATTTCTGCATCTACCCTCCCCCCCCCCCCCACTCTCAGAATCCTCTTTGGACCCCCGGGTCTCACACCCATATCTCCTTCGATCCCTCACCCAACCTCATACACTCACCTTTGATATTGGTGGCCTCGGCCTGATAGATCAACTTCAAGCTAAACCTAGTAGGGGATGACACTCAAATATATCTAAGGCTATTATTCAAGCGGAATTAGATGTAGTAGATGGCAAGAAAAACACTCTTGAAGGGGTCCTTAGAGCACGGATGACCCAACCCATGGTTACCTCATGAAAATAATATCCTTAAATTGTCGTGGGTTGGCCAGCCCTAAAAAGGAATTAGCCCTCTGAATATTATTGAACAACACTCCTACTGACGCTATATTTCTTTATGAAACCCTAGAATATTCTGATCAAGTTATCTCTACTCTCCAATATATTTGTCTGGGTTGGAACTTCCAGAAATTTGACACTCGTGGATGCTCTGGAGGAATTTTACTTTGTACCAACCCTAGATCCATTAGGATCTTGAATCAATGGGGTGGGGAATATTTCCTCGGGGTGGATGTCTTCTCCTCCAAACTCGGGTTTGATTACTAACTCATTAACATCTACACTCCATGTTCCTTCTGTCTTCCCTTCTAAAAAAACCTCCTCAACTCTTCCCTCTTTACATCTCACAACCTTGTCAGTGGTGGGGATCTCAATTTCTCTTTGGGTCTTGCTGAATCATGGGGGCCCCTTGCTCATGCGGACCCTCTGGCAGCTGATATGGCACATCTCATTGAGGTTCACCATCTGATTGACATTCCCATGCCCTGAATTCACCCCAGTTGGAGAAATCATAGGACTAGAGAGGCCTCTGTCACCCAGAGGCTTGATCGATTTCTCATCCACGAATCCCTCACCAACTCTGGTATATCATATCGTCAATGGGTGGGATCGGGAGGTATATTTGATCATTTGCCTATTTATTTGGAACTTGCTCCTGGTCGAGGGAAGCCCTGTAGTCCATTCAAATTTAATTCTACCTGGCTGGCCTATCCTGAGTACATTGATCTGGTATCGAAGTATTGGATTTCCCACCCCATTGAACCTGAATCCTCACCTTTCGCTGCATTTGCTGCAAAGATGAAGGACATCAATAAATTAACAAAGACATGGGCTAGAGACAAAATGAAAAAGGATGAGGACACTTTGCTCAAAACTAAAGCAGTTATAGCTCGGACTGAGTTGGCCATGCTGATTGAGCCATGCACTGAAAATATCAAAACAAAACTCTCCCACCTTATTGCAGATCGAAACTAGATACTCAAGGATCAAGAGGAAAGCTGGCGCCTCCGAAGTAGAGCCATTTGGCTAAAATTTGGGGATGAGAACTCCAAATTCTTCCACCATTTCGCAAATGGATGTAAAGAAATCAACACCATCTGGTCTCTGAAGGATCAATATGGAAACCAAGCTCATAAATTCCGACAATTGGCTCACATGGGGGTAGAACATTTCTGCAACCTATATAAAGCCCCCGATAAAACAAATTTGGCTGATATTATTAGAGTGGAAAGATTATTCCCAAGATTTGTGGATCAGGATGAAGAAGAACAACTAATGAGACCAGTCACCTTACAGGAGCTCGAGGACACCCTGAAATGGTTCCAGAAAGATAAGATCCCTGGACTAGACAGATGGCGCCATCAAATTATATTTGGCTTTTCTTGACATCATGGGTTAGGATATCCTCCACTTATTCGAAGAGTGTTGAATGATAGGAAGATTATATGATGCCTATAACTCCACATTCATCGCTCTCATCCCCAAATTTGATGACCCCCAGCACTTCTCTAATTTTCTACCAATTTCCCTTTGGAACTACCTTTACAAGATCATTTCCAAAATCATCACAAACCATATAAAACCCATCCTCTTTATGCACATTTCACCTGAAAAATTCACCTTTATCCACCATCGCTAGATCCATGAAGCTATAGGTACTGCCTAGGAGGTGCTCCACTCAATTAAACTCAAAAAACCCAAAGGTATCATTCTTAAATTGGACCTCGCCAAGGCGTTTGACCAATCAAATTGGCTCTACATCCGCATGATACTCACCCATCTGGGCTTTCCTTACAATTTCATCAAATGGATCATGTGCTGCATCACCAATGTCTCTTTTAGTATTATCTTCAATGTCTCTACGTCTCCATTCTTCCACTTCGAAAGAGGACTTCGATAAGGTTGTCCCCTCTCCCCTCTCCTCTTCCTCCTTATAATGGAAGCTTTGAGAAGACTAATAATGAGTGAGAAGAACCTGAGTCGTTTACAGGGCATCATAATAGCTAAAGGTTGCACCCTCACTCACCTTATAATTGTAGATGACGTGCTCATTCTACTCAATGGTTACATTGGTGACATTTTATATTTTTCATTAGTCCTTGCAGATTTCAGTATTACTATAGGTATGGCCTGCAATGCATTCAAATTGACCATCAATATCAACAGATGCTCCCCTCAAGAGAGAAGAATAGCCCTGAATTGATTTCCATTCCCCCCCTTGAATCCTCAAGATGGGCTTAGATATCTTGGGTTTAGACTTAAACCCTATGAATATCACATAGCAGACTGGACTTGGCTCATAGCCAAATTGGAAAAAAAGATTTGCATTTGGCACAACAGATGGTTGTCATGGGCTGGCTGGTTAACTATCCTTAAATCTATTTTGGAAGCCATTCCAGTTTACTAGATGTCTCTGGCTTGGATACCTCAGGCCATGATCAATCATTTACAATGACTATGCAACAAATTTCTATGGAATGGGAATTGAGAAGAACAAAAATTTGCATCGATCAAATGGGACAACATTTCCCTCCCCAAAAAATGGGGAGGATGGGGTATCAAAAATTTGGATATATTTGCCAAAGCCCTTGCTACAAAAATGGGATGGTCGATCATGACATCCAAGAATCTCTGGATGCAGGTGGTCTATATGAAATACATCTAGCCAATGAAAATCAATGACTGGATCTGACAACCTTCTTGGAGTCATCTCAACATATCATCCATATGGAAGGCTGTCATCACATCTCTTCCACACATTAGAAATGGTCTAACCTGGAGAATTAGATTTTGGAATCAAGCGTGCATTAGAATCAATCCCTGGTCTGGGAGTGGGAATGAACACTCTCTACCTCATGATATAATCAATCATCTGACAGAGTAAGGCATTCATTTTATCGCACAGATTGCAGACCCACAGACCTCGACCCTCTTCTTGCAAGGATGGAAATATGCCAACCAGCTTGGACTCCCGAGGCCAATGCATCAAGCTTGGCAGAAATATATAACTGCACTAGCTGAATGTCACATATGCATTGGAACAGGGGATGATGAAATAATCTGGGCCCCACAAAATCTGGGATTTATACATGAAAGGAAGGATATCTATGCATATACTCGGATCATCTCCCGCAGAGACACGATTGGTGGTGGCAACTCATTTGGAAGCTCAAGGCACCCCCGCCCACCCGAATTTTCATGTGGTGCACTCTAAACTACTTTGCTCCCACCTTGGACAACTTACACAAATGATCCATACATGGTCCCACTTGGTGCACTCTTTGCAGAAATTAATCTGAATCTATTGATCACCTCTTCATCCATTGTAGATCCACCAATGCTCTTTGGTCATCCATCACCTCTGAACTGGGCATCAATCTGCAATGGCATGCACTGAACTTAGGGGAGGCTTGGAAACTCTAGTGGAACTCTGTCTCTCCGAATAAAGCTAGAAACCTACCTCTCCTCATTTGTTGGGGAATTTGGTTGGTGAGGAATGCCTCTATATTTAAGGATCATATCCCCAACTGGAAATCAATCTCTTCAAACATAATTTCCATCTACTCCATCATTCCGGAAGACGATCCTCCTAGATCACCTAGAACCATCATCCCCGTAGAAATTAACCTAGACACACCTTGGGCTTATTTTGACGGCTTAGTTTAGCCCATTGGATGTGGGGGTGGAGCTCTCGTTCACATTTCATAGCAACACTTTTATAAAATTAAGATGGGCCTAGGATCTGGCACAAAAAATTATGCAGAACTGATTACACTTCTCCATCTCCTTCAGTTTGCATTAGAGCATGATATCCGCCACTTACAAGTCTTTGGATATTCTAAAATTATCATAAACTGGTTCAATAAATCTGCATTATGTCATGTACACACACTACAAGCTATATTGGAAGATCTCTGGCACTTGAAAGCTCAATTCTCATCCATCTTATGTTCTCACATACACAGGGAACACAAATGCATTTACAACGATCTTTCCAAGGCGAAATCGATCTAGCATAGGGGGCTCTGGCATATAGAGGAGCAGAACGACACTCACCACTACAACTACTATCATCGTCCATTCATGGATCAGCTAGATTTTGAGGACCGACAGCTCTTATTTTGACAGATTTTGACTATGATCATGATATACCCGAACTAAAATATTGTATTTATGTAATTACTTAAAAAAAAACTATGATGTACAACCCACAGGGATTTTGACGAACTATATGGTGTGACCACAGTCACAAAATTTCATATGCAATGCATCTACAACATGTAATTTTCAATATTAACAAAAATTATGATTTTTTCTTGGGAAAAAAAAACATTACAAATAGGATCTTAATTATTTTGGTCAAATAACAAAAACTAAAAGTCAACTCCAATGCATCCCTAGGACATGTAAAAGCCCCCATAAAGAATGAAACGTCTGATTTAATTTTTTATCATGAAAATTTCATTATGCTTTTATAAATAATATTCATGGAGTCCAATAAAAATGCTTTTGTGACAGATATTATTTTTAATGTAAAAAAAATTCATCACCTCTGAAAAAATATAAGTATGGTTTCCATAACCTCTGATTGAAAACACAGACACAATGAAATTACAAAAGGAAACCCCAAGGCATACTCAAGTTTGCATTGAAATTGTTTAAACAATATTATGAGCTTTAAGATATTCATAGACAAAGCGAACTAACATTTATTAAAATGTGAAATTCGTTTTATTTTTTTTTTATTTTTTTTCATTATTTAAACAATGTTCCGAACATAAAATTATTTACATACAAAGTGAAAAAATATGTGTATAATGATTTTACACATCATGTATATAATTATTTAAATAATTTTATATATCATATATATTAACTAACAAAAAGATCCCTTCACTTTCTCGAAAGGAAGCTAAAACATTTCATATCACTTTAAAAAATTATATAGACAGTAAAGTATGAAAATCATCGAAATTTATTTATGGAAGGGGAAACATTCTTCAATTGAAAATAAGAAATCCGTGGCATTCCTAACCCAACCACTTGGTGAAGGAGATTGGCCTACCATTTGACACGTGTAACAAGGATGACATTCGTGAGATATTTATTATCATCCATAAATATTGTAATTTTTAATATTAAAAAATATTTGTTTTTTGTTTTACAATATTTAAACCAAGCGGCAAGGGTTCCCCTCCATACTGTCTTTTTTCATTTCAATATAATAATTCATAAATTTTAAATTTTTTGAAAGGGTGGACATCGAAAAGTAATTCTAGGTAGACGAATTATTAGAGAAATATAAAAAGAAAGATAACACAAACTCAAATAGCTTTAAAATTAAGGTTTAATAATATATTTAGATATTTTAGTGACAAAATTAAATTAACGACAAAATTCAGAAACAATTAGATAATAAAATATCTGTATTGAAGACTAAGTTGCAGAAAATTGAATTGAGATTAGATTTTAAGAAATGGAAAAGAAAATAAAATATAAGAAAACAAAAAATATTAAGAAGGAGAATTTGAATATAAATGAAATATCAATATGAAGGACACTATTAAATAGATAGATTAAATTATAATAATAATTTGGCTATAAAGAAATTGGATATAAAATCCATGTTATAGTGTTTTTTTAAAGTTGCTCTTTATCATAATGATTATTATCATCATTGCTTTCTATACCACATGTATATGTATCTCCGTGATTCAATTTTATTTGAAATAAAACTTACCATCTAGAAACATCATTAATTAAATCGACATTGCTTTGAATTTTCGATTACATTTTACACGTAGTTATGATAACACGTGGCCTTTGATAACACGTGGACTTTCAATTCGAAATGCATCATGTAAAGTTTTTACAAATTAGTTAATAAAAACTAATGTTTCGAGTTTTCCAATCTTAACCTATAACAACATTCTCTTATTATGAAATTCAATAATATTCAATGCATACGAAAATACAAAACATTGCAGGGAAAAAGTCTACGTTTGTTTCTCCACACAACACTTCTTTCTCAGATGCATTAAAAAGGAAATTAATTGAATATTTGATAATAAGCATTTAATTTACAAATGTAGTATCACAAAAGCATATAGTATTTGAAGCATTAGGAAGAATGAGTGTGCGAAAGAAATTGTTCCACGAGAAATTTATGTGGATGATGGTAACATTGCGAATGAAAGTTTCTGCCACATTGTGAAATAATGATTTTGTTCCTTGTTCCACACATCTATTCTCTTGCACAATACTCATTTATCGCACACATCTAAAAGAAAATTCATTTAATATTGGATACTAAGTTTATGCTTAAAGTTTTAATAATTTCATGTATACGAAATAATGATACTATTCCTCATTATTAACTAATTAATAGTATATATTGTTGTGCGAGATAGACATGTGCAGAAGGAGAACTGAAATAATGCAAAAGAAAGTCAATGTTCCTTGTTTCACGCATCATTCTCCTAGACAACATTACTTCTCAAGGCATATTAAAAAGACACCAAATTCAATATTGCATGATAATAATTAGTATTTAATTCACTAATATTAATTTTTTCGTTCTTCAATAATTCTTCATTTTGATAATAATTTCGGCAATCTGTTGTTATTGTTGCGTATGCACTTCTATACTACACACAATGAAAGGAAACATTGCTTAGTTTTCTTCGCACTTCCACATTCCACACATGTGGTTGATCAATAATATTTCTTATAATTTTTGATACAATGTTTGAAGTATAGAGGTACAGATGCATGCATTGTGCGGAGTCCAGAAATTCATTTTAATAAAATACTGAGCGATATTATATATCAGTTTATTTGGGATGAAGGGAATACTAAGCACAACATATGAAAGAAAAATGGGAGTCCTTGTAATGAGTTCGAAAGAAGCACAAAGTTAGAAATTAGTCTTATGTACAACCGAAAAATATTTCATTGGGTGGAGTGCATTTTCTACATTTTCATCTTTCACATAATGATATTGTTGAGATTCAACAAGAAGATTCTAGTGAAAATTATGCACCTACACTAGGATCGAGCCTCAGGCTATTTTTAGATGGATGTCTATTTATAGTTGCATGAGAAAAATTCTATTTATAGATGAGGTATATTTATAGATTTATGTGCAAGTTCTATTTATATATTGCATGTCTATTTATAGATGCATGTCGGCTATTATTACCCCTTAATATTAGTTAGACAATAAACAATAATCTATTCTTAATGAGCACTTGGAAATAGTTAACTGAAGTGGAAAATAAATTAGCTATAGGAATTTCGAGTTCAGTGGTTGGTTGGTGGGACATGCAAGTGAAATTAGTTGTAACTGAGTGATTTGAAGTTGTAACATAGTTGGAAGTGTAGTTATGAGAGTTGTAAAGTAGTTTAACTCAGTTAAGTGAGTTGTGCTAGTTGTAACTGAATATACACTAGTGAGAGATCAAGTGAATTAATTATTAATTAATTCACAATCAGTGGTCTTACAAGAAACTAAAGATTTACTACTGTTAACTACATGCATGTCAGATCCAGTGGAGACCCAGTTGAGATATAGGTGAAAGGGAAAAATTGACTATCAGTTGTGACATTAGTGGGTGCACACATGCAACCACACACACACATTGGATGTGCCCATGAGGATTGCACAGCCAAGGAAAGAAATATTCCATTCATTTAGGGATTTCTATCAGCTGGGATTAAGCAGTGGAGGAAAACTGTTTGGAGGCAGTGAATTGGCTAAGGAACTTGCCAATTTTTGGATGACAATGTGAGACGATTGTATATTGTACTGAGAGCTCTTGGATTGGAGATTTGTATGAGATTGTTTCATGATCCATGGTATATATATATATATATATATATATATATGTGTGTGTGTGTGTGTGTGTGTGTGTGTGTGTGTGTGTGTGTGTGTGTGATAGTGGGGTTTTGAACTTTATGATTTCCAAGTAAATTATCTGTGTTATGTGTGATTGATATTTCTTCATGATATTCCTATTGGCGATTGTGTTTTAAATTCCGCAAAGATTTTGTAGAAGCGATTTTGTATTTAACAGTGGCATATAATTGTTATATAAAGAGAATCCAGGAAATACATATTTTGTATTAAAATTTCTACATGGTATCAGAGCACAGGAGATTGCAATTTTGAAGCAGGAGCTAAGTTTGTTGGTGCAAATAATTCAAATTTGCAGAAAGGCTTTCTTGGTGCTACAGTTGATTTAACATTGAAATGGCTTTCAATGGCTTGTGGCTAGAGTATGAATTTGAGGGAAGCTCAAACTACATTTCTTGGAAGGACAGGATGGAGGTGGTGCTCTAAGATAATGAATTGAATGTATTCATTGATAATGATGTTCCTAAGCCCACTTCGACAGATGCTGCATTACTTGATGCATGGCAAAAGAAAGTGGCAAAGGTGAGGAGGATTCTTTTGGAAGGTGTAAGAGACCACATTATCTCAAGCCTTCATGGGAAAGCCACACCATATGCTATGTGGAATGCTTTGAAAGATATTTTCCAAAGAAGCAACGACCATATGAAATTTGCGCTCAAAGATAACTCAGGAAGATCAAGATGGAAAAGGGCGAAAAAATTATAAAGTAATTCATGAAGTTTGTCCAATGTCGGGATGAACTGGGGAGTGTGGGAAAAAATGTTGTTGATGATGATTTGGTTAGCTTGGCTCTCTTGTCACTTCCTAAGAGTTGGCACAGTTACGAAGACTCTGTCAACAGACGATAAAAAATGCTGGATTGGGAACGACTATGGTCGGATCTGGTGCAGGAGGAGTTCAGGCGAAACACCAGAGATGGCTCTCCATCAAAGCATGATGATGAAAGGATTATGCTTTAGCTACCAAGGCAAAGAAAGGGAAGGGGAAGAAATTCCATTCCAAATCCGAGTCTAAAGGCAAGAAGTTGGATATGTTGAAGGTGAATTTTTTTTTACTGTCACGAACATGGGCATCTTGCTACTAACTATCCGCAAAAGAAGAAGAGCAAGAAGGCTGCTTGAACTGCAGCTACTGAGGCCCTTGCTTCACAATCTTAACTTGACTTCTCCTTGATCGTATGCATGGTGTCAAGTGCATTGGGATCGATGTGGTATTTGGATAGTGACTCTTCCTTCCATATGACAGGAGATAAGGAGCTTTTCAGTGACTTGGAGGAGAAATATCACCAAATGCATATAGATATGGGTGAAAATGGATGATACACTATGACTGGAATTGGTACCATTACCTTTTAGAGGGAGTCAGGTAAAACATTTCGATTGAAAGATGGTATGCATGTTCTAGGTTTAAAGAAAAACTTGGTCTCAATCACAATTTTGGAGGACATAGGCTATGACGTTGTTTTTAGCAATGGAAAATATTTCGTGCAACATAAAAAAATGGGTCAAGCCAAGAGGATAGGGATTCGAGTTAAGAATCTCTACAAGATGGAGGTAGATGGCCGCGCTACCATGATGGGCAAGGCAGAAAAAGTGGTGAGCCGGGACAAGGGAGAATTATGGCACAGGAGATTGGGCCATATTCATCATGGATCCTTGAAAGTCATGCAAAAAATATCTACTTGAATTCCAATGGGAACTATTGCTCAGTTAGATCAGTGTAAGGGTTGCACCATGGGGAAGTATGTAAAGTCCACCTTTCATGAAAAGGATAACTGTGCTTCGGGGATCCTTGAGAGAGTTCACACAGATGTGTGTGGACCATTATTGGTTGCTTCAACAACAAAACATAAGTATTATGCTATTTTTTTTGATGAATTTTCTCGTAAATGTTCTATCTTCTTCATGCAGAAGAAGGATCCAAAATTCTCAAAAATCTGTGAGTTTAAGGCATTGGTGGAGAAAGAGTCGAGGAAGCAAGTGAAGTCTCTGAGGAACGATAATGGTGGAGAATACACCTCTAACAAATTCAAAGGCTTATGTAGCAAAGAAGGAATTCAAAGAGAACTCATAGCGCCTCATTACCCACAACAAAATGGGTTTGCAAAGAGGAAGAAAAGAATGATCGTGGGTGTATCGTGAGCAGTGTTGCATGATCAGGGCCTACCAATGCATTTGTGGGCAGAAGCATGCAACATTGCGGTTTATATGCAAAACTGTTGTCCTCATAGAGTACTTGGCATGAGTACACCTGAAGAAGCTTTTACTCGTAAGAAACCAGATGTTTCACACTTTAAGATTTTTGGCTCATCTGTTTATGTGCATGTGACCAAGAATGCCAAGAAGAAGTTGGAGCCGACTGCTGAAGTTGGGATATTTGTGGGGTACACAGAAAAACCCCATAATTATTGTGTGTATTTGTCGAACAGTAATATGAATGTTATGCGGCGGGATATAAAATTCGATGAGGGGAAAGCCATGCAGTTGTCACTTGAGAGGGAGCTAGACTTGCATGTGGAAGAGGAATTGTTGGTTCCCAAAGATGAGTCTCTATATGCGGATCAGCCATAGGAGGAGGTTGATGGAGTGGAGGAATTCACTCATGCAGAGCCAAACATCAGAACTGGAAGAAGGCGTACCATAAAAGCTGATAGGTTGAGACTTGATGCTGCACAGAATGTAGGAGCCCCCTACTTCACAACACAGACAAATACAGTCTCCTGACTGATTTACTGGATAAATGGCTCTCATGATAAAATGTATTGTGAATGAGCCATATTCATTTAAGGAAGAAGTGCAGGAGCCCACATGGGTAGATGCAATGGTGGAGGAGTATGATTCCATTGTAAAAAAAAGTGTTTGGGAAATTTTTCCAAGGCCAGTTGATAAATCAGTGGTAGGTTCATGATGGATCTACAATGTAAAGCAAGCTGCTGATGGGAGTGTTGATAAATACAAGGCCAAATTTGTGGCCTAGGGCTTCTCACAGATCAAGGGGATTGATTATGAAGAAACCTTTGCCTCTGTCGCAAGGTATTCTTCCATAAGAATGATCCTTGATCTCTCAGTGCAAATGGGATGGCACATTCATCAGAGGGATATGAAGAATTCATTTCTCAATGGGATCATTTAGGAAGAGGTGTACATAGAGCAGCTTGAAGGATTTGAGATATTCAGTAGGAATTCACATGTGTGTCGACTCAAAAGAGCACTGTATGGGCTGAAGCAAGCACCCCGTTCTTAGTACACTCGGATGGACAACTATTTCACCAGACTGGGCTTCACCAAAAGTTAGGCGTATGAAAACTTATACCAAATTATGGTGGAGGGTAAGACTTTAATCGTTGTTCTTTATGTTGATGATTTAATATCGACTGGCACTGAGCAGCTGATACACTCATGCAAGGAGGACCTTGCAAAGGAGTTCGAGATGAAGGATATGGGCCTCCTTCATTATTTCCTTGTATTGGAAATATGGCAGCGAGATGGTGAAATTCATGTGTCTCAAGGCAAGTATGCAAGGGAAATACTGGGTAATTTTCACATGGAGGTCTACAAACCCATGGATACTCCTCTTCCAGGAAACTGGAGGAAAGAGGATGCTACATATAGAGAGGTAGTGGATGCTACTATATATCGGCAGTTAGTGGGTTTGCTAATATATCTAGTGAACATGAGACAAGACATTTGCTATGTGGTTAACCAGTTGAGTCAAGTGATGGTTAAGCCTACCAAGCTCTTTTGGAAGACAGGAAATCATGTCCTGAGATACCCAAGGGGCACATCTAAGTATGGCTTATGGTATAGAAAGATGCATGAGGTGAAGTTGCATGGCTTCACAGATGCAGATTTGGAGGACAACCCATTAGATAGAAAGAGAACATCAGGGGGGATCTTTAGCATTGGATCTACAACTGTTTCTTGGTACAACAGGAAGAAGAGATCTGTGGCATTCAATTCAGTGAAAGTGAAATACATGGCATCAAGTCAAGCTGCATGTGAGGCTATCTGGATGAGAAAGGTCTTGGTTGGTTTTTTTGGTTCTCATTTAGATCCGACAATGATTCCTTGTGATAATCAGAGTTGCATTAAACTCTTGATTAATCATCTAAGAATATAGATATCCGGTATCATCATATCAGAGATTTTTTGTAGAGGAAGATCATGTTGCTTTAGTACATTCCTACAGAATATCAAGATGCAGATATTCTAACGAAGGAGCTCACTCGGAGAAAATTTGAATACCATAGAGAGAGGATCGGGGTGAAGGATAATCCATTTCTTTTTGAGAGGGAGTGTTGAGATTCAACAAGAATATCCTAGTGAAAATTATGCACCTACACTAGGATGGAGCCTTAGGCTTATTTTAGGTGGATGTCTATTTATAGATGCATGAGCAAATTCTATTTATAGATGTATGTGCAAGTTCTATTTATAGATTTCATGTCTATTTATAGATGCATGTTGTCTATTATTATCCCTTAATATTAGTTGGACAATAAACAACAATATATTCTCAATGAACACTTGGAAATAGTTAATTGAAGTGGAAAATCAGTTAGCTATAGGAATTTCAAGTTGAGTGGTTGGTTGGTGGGACATACAAGTGGAATTAGTTGTAACTAAGTGATTCAAATTTGTAATAGAGTTGGAAGTGTAGTTATGAGAGTTGTAAAGTAGTTTAACTCAGTTAAGTGAGTTAAAATTAGTTATGCTAGTTGTAACTGAAGATACACTAGTGAGAGATCAAGTGAATTAATTATTAATTAATTCACAATCAGTGGTCTCATAAGCAACCAGATATTTACTACTCTTAACTACATGTAAGTCAGATCTAGTGGAAACCCAGTTGAGATGTAGGTGAAAGGGACATATTGACTATCAATTGTGACATTAGTGGGTGCACACATGCAACCACACACGCATTGGATGTGCCCATGAGGATTGTGCAGTCAAGGTAAACATGATTCCATTCATTCAGGGATTTGATATCAGCTAGGATTGCGTAGTGGAGACAAGTTGTCTAGAGGCAGTAAATTGGCTAAGGAACTTGACAATTTTTGGATGAAAGTGTGAGACGATTGTATATTGTATTGAGAACTCTTGGATTGGAGCTTTGTATGATATTTTTTCATGATCCATGTATATATATATATATATATATATATATATATATATATATATATATATATATATATGATAGTGGGGTTTTGAGATTTATGCTTTCCCGATAAATTATCTGTGTTATGTGTGATTGATATTTCTTCATGATATTGCTATTGGTGATTGTGTTTTAAATTCTGCAAAGATTTTTTAGAATTGATTCTGTATTTAACAGTGGCATATAATTTTTAGATCAGGAGAATCCAGGAAAAACATATTTTGTATGAAAATTTCTACAGATATTAACTCAATACTAACATGTTTTAGTCTTCTTTCGGTGAATCAGTGAATTGAAACTTAATCGGGAATGGTAATTGATGTCCTGTATAGAAATAAATTTCTATCAAATAGGGCCAACTAACATCGATAGTAGTGGGTGCCAACTAAACTATGAAATTGTTTCTTAATAGAGATAACTCACTAGTTTTCTGCATAATATTTAGGTTTGGTTGTCCTTGCATGCCTTTCGACTTAGATTTATTATTGAAAACCTATAGGCTAGTTTTCATTATCACAAATTATTCACACTTAATTTGGTTGGTAAAATTCTGACACTTAAGATACGTATATCGACAATATTAAAGAAAAAATAAAGAGTAAATGGAATAAATAGTTTTGTAATTTCGAAATTTATTTCCATTACTTCTTGTAAACGTCAAATTTGCTACCTTGAATTGATATTTAATGAGAGTGTCTTGTAAAATACATTTCACAAGAAAAATAGTAACAAATGGTGATTATTTAGCGTATCAAGAAATCTCTACTTAAAGGCTATTGAAAATGTTACTGATTGACAAAATATTTTGAAAGTATGAAGAAAAAATGGATATTAGAGGAAGGAAATAAGTTATTTGCACCGATATAATTAACTCACTTTTTCTTATCAATGAGAGATTTTAGTTGTTCATTGTGTATGAGCGATATGTGAATTTGTTAGCATAAGAGAAGAATAATGATAAGATTTGGTCTAGTGGATTAGTAAATGTTGCATGCTTTCCTGAAGCGTTTGATTTCAAATAAATCGTTCATTTGTGCATAAATATTTTTTATTCAAACATGAGAACAATTATGTTGGCAATGAATAATACTTATATTCCTTTGACTCCATAGGCATTCAGAAGCATATTCAAGCTATTGAACTTGATAAATGCTTAAAAATGTTAGAAGCAAATAGTTTTTTGGTTTCACAAACAAGGGGCATGAACATAATTCAAGAATTCATTTCACCAAATTCTTAAGTTCCTTCTGATATTTCTTTTCTAGAGAATTTTTTTTAAACATCAATTTAGAGACTTCTATTGGTTTTGTGCGCATATGATTGGACAATAAACTACAACCAATGTCCCAAAATCCATTCTCTATCTGCTCTATTATTCATAAAAAAGTATTATTTATTCGACTAAGTATATCTTATTTCAAATGAATTAGATTTTTAGTTAATGAACTTGTTCAAAAGAAATATATTATTCATGACAGCATACCTGATAACAACCATTGTCTCATCTCATGTCTTTCATGAATTACTCTATAAACCTAAAACCAATCCTAATGAAGAATGTATGTATTTTTGGTATCCGATATTGTGGAATCAAGAAGATCCTTTAAATTTTTGTCTAATCTGAGAGGTATTTGTAAAGTAGATCATTTACATGATAACTAGATAAGATCCCCATCAAATATATGTCAAAGTCAAATTTTTCCTGTGGGGAAGAGGGGTAGATGAAGAAAAGAAAATAACATAGTTATTCGTATTTATGAGTTTAAAGGTAAAACATTATTGTTTCAAAGAATTGTTATAAATAGGTGTTAATTTGTTGGCAAAATCTATAGATAATACAATGATTGGCTAGTTATATTTGCATAAAAAAGAAAAAGAAAATATTTTTTTGCCATTTACTATTGGGCAAGTAACCTAAATAATGTGGTTCATGTTATAGAGCTTGCAAATTATTTGCATTGTTTTAATTTAGAAGAGGTTGAAACTCGAAAAGGCTATGATCCAGAAGGCCTATTTACATCACACATAGGTGTTGCTAAATACAATAACTTGTTTACAAGAGTTACATAAAAAAGAGAAGAGAGTCACAGTGCTCCAAGAAATAATGACGAGTCAGTAATGAGTAGTAGAGAACTTGCTGAAGAAGCAAGCATTAGCATGGAAATAACTACAATAAAAGAGGTGAAAATACTCCACAATAATATTCACCTTGCACATCTAATACTAGTTCGGCTTCATCTTCTAGTCCAAGAAAGAGATAGATTCAAGTGAAAAATTGATTCACGGTAAGCTATCAGCTGGCGGAGATAATGAAGAGCCTCCTCAAACATTCCTTCCAAACAAAACCCACATCACTGAATAAGACAAATCCAAAATTCCTCAGAAAACATGAAGCATTGAACAAGCTATAAACATGTAAATTGAAAGCACTATGCTACCTGATTGGGTCAGTACTTGTTTAGCAGAAAATCAGAAAATAATGGAGCAAATTGAAAAACAAGGAACTAATTTTGATGATCACCCTATCACTTTATAAGATGCAAAATATGACAAGGATAGTAAAAAATTTAAAATTGAAGAAGTAACGGTCCATAGTAAAAAAAAAATTGATGAAGTAGAAAGGATTGTTGATGTGTTTGGAATCAAAATCAAAAGACTCATGATATTCCATCAAGCTATTGGTAATGCACTTGCAATGTCTATTGGCAAACAAGAGGCAGAGAACTTGATTCTCAAAGAAATAATAATAGAGCTAGAAGATGCTCTAAATATGGGTAATTTGTTAATGACTCCATTCGCAATATAGACACTACCATCTACAATTTCTACCCCCAACACATCCCATGGACCTGATAAAGCTCTGAAAATCCATAATGCATTAAAATATGATATTATCACTAATTTATGTCAAATATTAGAAATCATTGAACATTCATGGAGATAAAATTCTGATATGCTATGTTTAGCACAAGATATTAACTCATTTGACGATTTCGATAAAAGTAATGTTAAAAAATCACAAGTATTTTGTTAATAATGACTTAATTTTATTCAAAGTCTTTGTTTGTTGTTTGATATGGAAAAAAAGAACATAGAACTCCCAACTACTAATTGAATGGAGAAGATCAAAGCTTGATGGTCTAAAAGAATCAACATAATAGAAAACATTATTTCCGAATGTGAAAGCATAAAGAGGAGAAGAGGTGGTGTGTTTCTGCAGGCGGTGCAAGTTGTTAAGATCTAATTGGTCCAGACATCATACACGATTATGAATTAACCACAAAAGATATGCTAATAGTTGAATTGGAAAGGTTAAAAGAGTTAATGACAAGAGAGTTTGATGACACCACTAATTTTAATACAAAGGAAAGAAGAAAATGGCTGATGTTTTTTGTTATTATTAATGAAGAGAAGTCATCCTTAGCTTCTCAATTACATAAAGAGGCTATGAAGATCGAGAAGAAGATATTAAATCAACATGTTAAGCTAGATATTACAATCGGTCCAATGAAATATTTCATTAAAGCTATGTTGGATAGATTCGTTCAAGACACCATGGAACCAAAAAATCCTTAATAGTCAAACAATTATTGTATATGCGTTCACATATTATATGTGTCCTTAATATTGGCACATTTGTTTTTCTATTTACTAGTATTTAATTATTGAGATTTTTTAATTATATTAATGTCACCTAAACTAATTGATCAATGAAGTTCCTTGTTTTATTTTGCAATTTCCTTTTTCCATGTTATGGTTCATGGGAGCCCAATCCTAGTCCCCATTCAGATGAATGGATTTACTTTTATAATTAGGTAGTAGTATTTTTATGACTGCCTTAGGCATCAAACATAAATGTACGATCAATTACACATTCTCTTCCATCAACCATGCTTTACTTTTACCAGAGATAAATTATAATTTATTTTTTTTACTCATTTTCCCCGGAATGGATGAGTGGAAAATTAAAGAAAAGATGTCAGAATATCACAACGAATGAGCTGAGAAGATGGGCATTTTAATTACTCATATAAGAATTTTCCATTGAAAATAAGAGTTCTTAATGTTTTTTATAAGATATTATACAGATCTAAATTTTGTGACATTTCTCAAAATCATTAGCAAAACATAAATTTTCAAGGATATGATTTTAAATTTTACAATATATCTAATGTTTTTTTGTTGATCACAATAAAAATGAATATTCGAGAACAATTTTTGATTTCATAAAAAAATCATTAATTATCAATTACAAGACACTCTCATTAAATATCAATTCAATGAAATTGTGATATACTTTGCTACCTTGAACTGATATTTAATGAGAGTGTCTTGTAAAATAAATTTCACAATAAAAGTAGTAACAAATGGTGATTATTTAGCGTATCAATAAATCTATACAAAGGGCATTGAAAATGTTACTGATTGAGAGAATATTTTTAAGGTACAAAGCAAAAATGGCTACTAGAGGAAGGAAATAAGTTATTTGCACCGCTATAATTAACTCACTTCTGTTTATCGATTAGAGATTTTAGTTGTCGGCTATGTATGATTGATATGTGAATTTGTTAGCATAAGAGAAGAATAGCGATAATATTTGGTCTAGTGGATTAGTGAATGTTGCATGTATTTTTGAAGTTTTTGATTTCAAAGAAATCATTCATTTGTGCGTAAAGATTTTTGATTCAAACATGAGAAAAATTATGTTGGCAGTGAATAAGAATCCTATTCCTTTGACTTCATAGGCATTCAGATGCATATTCAAGCTATTGAACTGGAAAAATGCATAAAAATGTTGGAAGAAAATAGTTTTCTATTTTCCCAAACAAGGGGCATGAACATCATTCAAGAATTCATTTCACCAACTTCTTAGGTTCCTTCTGATCTTTCTGTTCTAGATATTTATTTGTTTAGAAATCCATTTAGATACTTCTATTGGTTTTTTGCACATATGATTGGCCAAGAAACTACAACCAATGTCCCAAAATCCATTCTCTATCTGCTCTATTATTCGTATACAAATATTATTTATTCGACTAAGTTGATATTATTTCAAATGAATTAGATTTTTAGTTAATGAACATGTCAAAAGAAATATATTATTCATGATGACATACCTGATAACAACCATCGTCTCATCTCATGTCTTTCATGACTTACTCCATAAACCTAAAACCAATCCTAATGAAGAACATATGTAGCTTTGGTATCCCATATTGTGGAATCAAGAAGATGCTTTAAATTTTTGTCTAATCCAAGAGGTGTTTGTAAAGTAGATCATTTACATGATAACTAGATAAGAGCCCCATCAAATATATTTCAAAGTCGAAGTTTTCCTGTGGGGAAGAGGGGTAGATGAAGAAACAGAAAATAATACGGTTATTCGTATTTATGAGTTTAAAGGTAAACCATTATAGTTTCAAAGAATTGTTATAAATACGTGTTAATTTGTTGCCAAATTCTGTAGATAATACAGTGATTGGCTAGTTATATTTGCGTATAAAAAGAAAAAGAAAATATTTCTTTGCCATTTACTATTAGACAAGTCACTGTGAATAATGTGGATCATGTTATAGAGCTTGCAAAATATTTTCGTTGTTTTAATTTAGAAGAGGTTGAAACTCAACAAGGCTATGATCCAGAAGGCCTATTTACATCACACCTAGGTGTTGCTAAATACAAGAACTTTTTTACAAGAGTTACATAACAAAGCGAAGAGAGTCACAATGCTCCAAGCAACAATGATGAGTCAGTAATGAGTACTGGAGAACTTGCTGAAGAAGTGAGCATTAGCATGGAAATAAGTACAAGCAAAGAGGTGAAAATCCTCCACAATAATATTCACCTTGCACATCCGATACTAGTTCAGCTTCATCTTCTAGTCCAAGAAAGAGATAGATTCATGAGAAAAATTGATTCACGGTCAACTATCAGCTGGTGGAGATGACAAAGAGGCTCCTCAGACATTCATTCCAAACAAAACACACATCACTGAATAAGCCAAATCCAAAATTCCCGGGAAAACATGAAGCATTGAACATGCTATAAACATGTAAATTGAAAGCACTATGCTACCTGATTGGGTCAGTACTTGTTTAGCAGAAAATTGGAAAATAATGGAGCAAATTGAAAAACAAGGTACTAATTTTGATGATCACCCTATCACTTTGTAAGATGCAAACTATGACAAGGATAGTAAAAAAATTAAAATTGAAGAAGATTTTTCTGCATTTCAAAGGCTGTGAATAATGTGTAGAGTGCAAAGGGGCGGTCAATGTTTTCAATGTGCAAAGGGGTAGTAGAAAATGAAAACCTTTCCTGCACTTCCACATTTTGCACAAATTAAGAAGAATTTTTGAATTTCCTCATTGTTCAAGAATTCCACATAATGAAAGACTTTTCTACATTTCGAAATGAAATTGATATATAGATTTTTTGCAACTTTGATTTCCGGGAATATTTTTGCTTGATATAAAAATTTTAATCTTAAGCAGAATGATAACTTCTTAGAAACAAAGCATTCTCATTAAAAATAAAAAAATATTGCTTAGTTTTTTTCTTGTTTACATTATTTAAATTTATTTAGATAATGAAATATTTTTTATGCATTTGTTCACGCATTTTGGAAAGTGTAGCAAGTTTTAATGTTTTTCGTTTGTGAAAAATGCATAAGTTCAAGAAAAATTATCATTTTTAAGTGATATAGAAAATTCAATGATATATAATAATAGTCAATATTTTCTCAATATAAATTTAAGACACATTGTTGAGCATCCACATGTACGAAAATGTAGAGGAGGGGTAATGATTAATGCGGAGGTGCAGAAAACGATTTCAGAGCACTAACATTGACATTGCACTCCGTAATATGAAAACGTTCATTGTCCCTCTGCATTGCCCACAAATTTAAAACTTATTTAACTCCATCTCCGCACTCCACAAAATGAAAACCTTGACTGCCCCTCTACACTTCCCAAAATCAAAATTTTCACTGACCCTCCACATTTTCCGCACATGCTCTTTCCTTCCTCCGCAGAGAGCTATGAAATTATTTTAACTTTAAACATAAACTTGGTAAATAATACTAGATGAAATGTCATTTTAATGCATAAATATTAACTATGTTCATAATAATGTATGAATACATACAATGTATGAATCCACACCTCCACATTTCATACAATTCATCAAAAAATCTTAATATTTCATTATAATTCTAAGACACATTGTTGGGCAACCACATGTATACACTGTGAAGGTTTGGACAAGAGGAGTGTGTGTAGATAAGTGAACACAAAGAAGTACTTCATATAATAAAGTTTTTAACTCCACTTCTGCACTCCGCACACTGAAAATGTTCACTGCTCTTCTGCATTGTGTTCAATTAAAAGGTTTATTGTCCCTTGACACTTCGCACTTATCGCAGTTATGTGAGAATTCTTGAACATTGAGAAAATTAAAACATTATTTTTAAGTTGTGTGAAATGTGGAAGTGCGGGAAAGGTTTTCATTTTTCAATACCCCTTTTCACATTGAAAACATTGACCACCCCTTTGCACTCTGCACAATTTTCACACCCTCTCTTCTTCATTCACATATTTGTTCAAATCACTCCCCCCCCCCCCCCAAATCATTATGAGTATTTATGTCTATTGTCTTTGAAGAATCCATATTTCTATTCGCCATAGATATCTTGGGTAGAAATTATATAAATAGAGAAATGATCTAATTGTTATCACCTATTGAATCAAATTTATTTTCTTGAACATAATTCAATTACAAAATCAAACACAATTGGTAACTGCAATAAGATACACTAGTTCGTGTCATAAAATCATGACCTAAGCTAAAGGGGTATGTGTTGAGAGTTTTAACTAGTTATTAAACCTCTTCATATTTAATTATCAATACGGGAGTCATAAACACGAGTTGTACTGCGGTTTTGGCTCAGATTAAGGTCAATGTATATAAGTTGCCTTGTTAATGATTGTTAAGTACAAAATGATAAAAGCACTCTTCTATCAATTAAGTAAATTAACACTCATCTCATTGAGAAACAATAAATATCATCGTGCAAACCATCCTAATTCTTTAAGTAATAAAATTCTTATTTGCAAAAATAACACACTCTTAAATTTAAAGAATTCATTCATTGGAAAATTTAAGTTTATATATCATTTCTCACTAATCATAGTATTTAAATATATGAGAAATCAATATTTGAGCAAGGATATCACTATTGGTAAGAGAAAATTTTGATTACTGTTGATAAAGAAACACACCATTCATTTGCTCGGAAAGAAAACTCTATTTTCTAGAAGTAATTACACCAACCAATTTTTGAAAAGTAAACTTCTAATTACACAAATCAATTTATGAAAAGTAAACTTCTAACGATAGCAACTCCTACCTACATGATCTCATTTTCTATTTTATAAAAACAATCTTTAACTTAAGACCTCTAATCTTAATCAAGATAAATTATTCGAAATGAATTATTCAAGCACAGGATCACTTTCCGTATTTACGAAATTCATGATCAAACTCAAAGGTAAATAGAACTAATTCAATCAATATCAAATTTAAGATTTCTAATTACACAATCGAATTCATGTACATGCCTGCTTCTAGAAAGAGATAATTATGCTATATAAAAGCGAGAAAAAATATAACTAAAAAGAATTCTATTTGTTGGGATGAACTTCAAATGAATATTGTTTCAATAAACTTAGCATACCTCACGCCACTCACACTCATACATTGGAGATTAAATTGAATTAAATCACACCATAAATGCTTGAATTAAATCAATCACTGTAATGGAAATTATAACACAATATCTGTATTTGGAATATTACTACTTACTAGATCTTCTAACTAAATTGTCGTAAATGAAATTACTATAATTGAAATTAAAATAAAAAATGCTATTTAACTAAATCAATGAAAACAAATTAATAACAAAATCACTTCAAATGAAATAATTGTAAATTAAGCCAAATAAAATGTTACTGTAATTTCCGGCTTCTAATCACACTATCCTAACCTATGAATACAAATAAAGAAACATTACACACAACACTTGAAGACACAATCTGGAAATGCTAATTGTAACTCTTCAAACTTACAAACAAGCTCACAATATAGCTAAAACCACTTAATTCGAATTGTAACGAATGAAATCCAAATGATTTACAAGTTAAATGAATTCACTGCGTTCAGGGAAAGATGACAACGCATGCCACACTTTGATAAAATTGTAGATTCGACGACAATCAATGAATTTGTTGGCAATCAAATGGATTCAATGGCCAATTGAATCAACTTGTCTAGGAGAGACAGAGCATAACTCTGGTTATGCAACAAATGGTAGCAATAGTCCATGAAATGCAGATCCAAGGTGCTTGTAAACATGCCAAAGTCATACAATATCTCTTTCATGCTGCATAAGAGTTTCACACAGTAGGATGAAAGATGAATTGGGTAGCTTTCACACAACAAAATGAAGAATCTAATTGTCACACAAAAATCAAGCATTTAATTAAATGAAAATGAATTAAACTATGCCAATCACAAATATAACTGAATGAGAATGAATCAGACTACTGTAATTAATCTAAAATGATCAAGAAATATTTCTCCCAGATGATGGTGGGCACTTTCCACACCTGGGGAAGCTTAAACGACTTTCAGAAGATGAAAATTTAAACCATTTGCATTAGAAACTCACAATAAATGGAACTCGAAGTAATTTGGATCAAATCATAATCATGGCATTAAAAAAGTCTCTGATTAAAATATTAAAGGAAAAATTGAAGGATTCAATACTCTATTCCCACTCTCCTTTCTCTCCTTATATTCCTTCTCTCCATTTCCCCTCTCTTTGATAGCTCTGGATTTTTATACAGAGTTGATGATAAAGCCAAGCATAACTATTTTCCAAATAATCATAACAACAATCTAAAAAATGCTATTATTAATTCTTCCAGAGAGCCTTCAAATGGGTCACAGTTGGGCTGATCATGGCAAGAATGTAGGAATCGTTTCCCTTTTTAGCTCAACCAAGGTGTGCACAACCGAATCTGAATTGGCCTAGTCATTCATGTTCAACATGATTACATCTACATTGGAACATTCCCTTGATTGTAACTTCCTCGTGATGTCGAATTTTGCCAAATCGTTTGTGGGTTACCTGAATGATGGTGCTCTGAACAAAAACCATGTGTCAAAATGTAGATATGATTTACGATTTGATCAAAAAATTCATATTTTCACCTACAACAATATAATTTCGTACTCAACTCTGCAGTAACTAGTTAAACTGCCTTGTGAAGAATTCCGGCGATGGAACTCTTTGGAAAATGAACTTAGAAAAACCATTATTAGTAAATCATGAAAAAATAATATTTAATCATAGAAAATCTAAGAAAACTAATGATAACCAACCATAAAATATAAAATATATATTTGGCAGCAAGTTATGGAATTAGGGTATGGATTGAGTTAAAAAAATAACGTTTTAGGGTATGAATGGTGATATTGAAAGATGAAAACATGGGAATTTTTAAGGCCCAACATCCCTCCATGCCTGAGGATTTGCATGTCCTCATGAAAACAAGCACTTTGCTCATTTATGGATTTTATGGGATCGTGGCTTTGGGCATGGTTGGTTCTTGTGGAGCAACACTGCGTGAATATTTGAGGGTGTTGGTTCTTATGGAGCAACACCATTCTTTTTTGATTGCCATAGATTTAAATTTGAGAGATACAAATTGAGAATAAGAAATATATTGGTAGGAGGAAATGATGAAAGAGATGTTAGGTGATATTGGAAATGGTGGGTGAGATGAGGTGGTGATGGAGATAGTGGATGAGATGAGGTGGTTGCATACGCTACTCTTGTGAGGCTAATGCTTATGGATGGTTCCTTTATGAAGGGTAGCAATGATTTCATCCTTTATTAAATACATTCAATTGAAAATATTTACAGATGTAGTAGGGGAAGGAACTATAGTTTCTTCTTTGCTTATATGAGCCAATATATTTTCTTTTCATGACTGTGACCTTTTTAGAGTAGCACGCATTCTATTATGAATGAGGAATTTGAAAATAGAGGGTTTATAGAAAATGGAATAAGTGGTGGTTAATCATCAAATATTTCTTCAATCTCTAATGAATTAAAGAATCCTAAGCCAAATTTAGCTCAGGTTACCTTTACTTTTGATGTACTTTCTATTGTAGGATGAAGTGGAAGATTAATTAGAACACTAATGAAGGTTGGAGTTGGAATGAATGATGATATGGAGATGGAATGGATAGAGCTGATGTGTATATAGATATGGATCTACTGAAGAAGGCTTAATTGAATATAGCAAAGAAGGTTGAAAAATGAAGGTCCCCTTCTCCCCCATGCCTGAGGAGTTGTATGTCCCCAAACAAAGAAGGAAGGTGATTGTTGAAAATTATGATCAAGCTACTGTATGGTAACCTTTATTGAAACAAGATGACTGCTACAAGAAAAGGACATGCTAGTAGAAAGAACCAAACTTCTGCAAACTTGTGTTGAGATCTCAAAATACATGGTCTTTTTCCACTACAATCGATTGTGCAATCTTGCATATGTGAATGAGTGGTATATATTTCGAACATAAATAAGAATCATTGGATTACCTACCATTGAGGAGGGTCATTAACCAATGTGAGATATCCCACCTTTGATGTCAATGGCAATTAAGGCACCAAGTACATTCTACTAGCCATGAATAGATTTGTCGGAGTCAAATGGACTACATAGTTCATCCACCAAGAAAAATTGATGTATTTCCTTGGTAGATGACAAGGATACCTGCCATTAAGGTATGCAGGCTCCTAGGTAACTTATCTAACTCTAACCTCAACCCTAGATAATTTTCTGATGTCGATGGGACAAGGTCTATCGATAGGTGGGATTTAAGGAATCCCACATCAACCGATGCAAGTGCATACATAATCATGTGAAGATTACATGATTGGAAAGAAAAAATACAAGATTACAAAATTTTATTGAGAACTTTTCCAGCCAGTTACTTGGTTTTCAAGAAAATCCTTTGTCCAGATGCGCTAAACAAGCTGGTTTTCATAAAAGGACTTTTTTTTTCTCTTTACTATTTTTCATTTACTTATTACAATACCAACTTTCCTATTCTACTGAAGAAAGGAAGACGAACTCCTACAAGTGAAGGAGTGTTTCCAATTAAGCCATCTACGGATCATGTACAAATATATATTCATGCTCAGATTTAACATATAAACTTGGAAGTGTGCATGAACATGAAAAGCCAAAAAATTTAAATGATATGACAAAAAGAGTT
Source organism: Pinus albicaulis (assembly GCA_034641835.2). Lineage (NCBI taxonomy): Eukaryota > Viridiplantae > Streptophyta > Pinopsida > Pinales > Pinaceae > Pinus > Pinus albicaulis. Next base: position 1,165,051,760 of record CM076579.1, on the reverse strand, counting down.
TTAGAAGAGGAGAATGTTGCTCGCCTAAGTCTTTGTTCGGAACCAATGTTCGATGTAATAGTGGTATTCTTGGTCCATTTCTTGATTTGGCCCATGCTACACATCCTTTTCTTCCATGTCATGATGATTATGCTCCTTAGGGTGAGTAGTCTCTTGATTACATTCTGGATCTGCTGATAGACATGTTAGGAAATCCTCGATATTAGGTTCCGGTGGATGTTCTCCATTGATTATAGTGCATGATTCATTCGTCTCCTTAGGTGATTGGTAAGGGAAATCAGAAGAGACTTCCAAATCCTCTTGTGGTGGTGGAGAAATGGACAAGTTCTTGAATATTGCCAAGAATTTCTCTTCGTGAGAGGTAGAGATCAAGATCCCAGTAGCTGCTAGGACTTCAGAGAGGTCCTTCATACTTTTTATCATCTTCAAGTCCATCTGGTTGATTGGTAGTCCTTGTCTCCACAAACATATTAGTAACATGGGTTCTTACAACACCCCCAAAAAAATTATATAACTTTAAAGATTGGAATCTGAAGATAAATGAATTTAATAAGTTATTGGTTGAAATAAAGCACACTACACTTGCATAAAAGTAAAAAAATTGCATAAGGGGAAGGGAACAACGTGTTGGGTAAAATGTCGGATCAAAGTACTATTAATCTATTGAAATCAAAAAATTTTGGAAATTAAATGTCTCACATAATGTTTCAGACTATTCTAAGGTCTATGTTGCTTGTGATGCTTAACTATGGTTCCTATAGATGTGCCTTACTAAGTCTGTGAGATTTACATGAAAAGCAGAAATGAAATCACTTACATAATGTTTCAGAATATTCTAAGGCCCGCTTCTACTTCTACACATAAAGGAAAGGAAATAAAAGTTCAAAGATAAGAAAAAGTGATAAGAAATTGGAACAACCCCACCATAGTGGATGTGTGACTCTTCAGTCACGTCTTACCGTACTCTCTTTTCCCTCTGACTGCCTTGCAATACAATACCCTTAAAAATCTGTAATAAAAATCTTACCTGAACCAAAATACAACTCCCCGGAAATGGCGCCAAAATGTTGAGAGTTTTAATTAGCGATTAAAGCTCTTAATATTTAATTGTCTATCTGGGATTCGTAAACACGATTTATACTACGTTTTTGTCTCAAATTAAGGTCAGATGATATAATTTTCCTTGTTAATGATCGTTAAGTATAGAATGATAAAAACATTCTTCTATAAAATAAATAAATTAGCACTCATCTCACTTAGAAACAATAAATATCACTGTGAAAACCATCCTAATTCCTTAAGTAACAAAATTATTATTTGCAAAAATAGCACTCTCTATTAATTTAAAGAATTCATTCATTGGAAAATTTAAGCTTAAATATCATTTCCCACTAATCATAGTATTTAAATATATGAGAAATAAATATTTGATCAAGGATATCACTATTTGTAAGAGAACCTTTTGATTACTATTGATAAAGAAACACACCATTAATTTGTTGGGAAAGAGACCTCTATTTGATAGAACTAATTACACAAATCAATTTCTGAAAAGTAAACTTCTAATTACACAAATCAATTTATGAAAAGTAAACTTCTAATGATAGAAAATCCTACCTACAGGATCCCATTTTCTAATATATAAAAACAATCTTTAACTTAAGGCCTCTAATCTTAATCGAGATGAATTATTCAAGCACAAGAACACTTTCCGTATTTAAGAAATTCATGATAAAACTCAAAGGTAAATAGAACTAAATAAATCAATATCAAATTTAAGATTTCTAATTACACAATCAAATTCATGTACATGTGTGCTTCTATAAAGAGATAATTATGCTGTGTAAAAGCGAGAAAACCTCTAACCAAAAGAAATTCTATTTGCTGGGTTGAACATCAAATGAATATTGTTTCAATCAACTTACCATACCTCAAACTACTCACACTCATACACTGGCAATTCTATTTTAATAACTTGAATTAAATCACATCAGAAATGATTGAATTAAACCAATCACTATAATGGAAATTATAATGCAAGATTTGTAATTGGAATTATACTACTTACTAGATCTTCTAACTAAATTTCCATAAATGAAATTACTATAATTGAAATTAAAACAAAACCATGCTATTTAACTAAATCAATGAAAATAAATTAATAACAAAATCACTACAAATGGAATAACTGTAAATGAAATCATTGCAAATGCTAGTGTAATTACAAGCTTCTGATCACAGTGTCCTAACCTATGAATACCAATAAAGAAAAATTCACACACAACACTTGAAAATGAAATATTGAAATGCTAATTATAACTCCTCAAACTTATACACAAGCTCACAATATAACTCAAACTCCTTAATTCGAATTGTAACGACTGAACTCCAAACGATTTACAAGTTAAATGAATTCACTGCGTTCAAGGAAATATGACAATGCACGCCACACTTGGATTAAATGGTAGATTCGATGGCATTCATTGAATTTATTGGAAATCCATTGGATTCAATGGCCAATTGAATCGACTCGTCTAGGAGAGACAAAGGTAGAAACAATCCATGAATCACAAAGGCAGAATTCTTGTAAACATACCAAAGTCATACAATCTCCCTTGCACGATGCATAATATTTTCACATAGTAGGATGAAAGATGAATCAGATAGATTTCACACATCAAAATGAAGAATCAAATTGTCACACAACAATCAAGAATTTCACTAAATGAAAATTAATTAAACTAAGTAAATTAAAAATCTAACTGAATGAGAATTAATCAAACTATTGTAATTAATATAAAATGAACAAGAAATCTTGCTCCTAGATGACGGTGGGCCCTTGCCACAATTGGGGAAGCTTAAAACGAATTTCAAAAGAGGAAGCTTTAAACCATTTGCATTAGAAACTTACAATAAATGGAACTCGGAGTAATTTGGATCAAACCATAATCATGACATTAACAAAGTCTCTGATTACAATATTAAACAACAAATTGAAGGATTCACTACTTTATTCCTACTCTCCTTTCTTTCCTTCTACTCCTTCTCTTCATTTCCCCTCTCCTTGAGAGGTCTGGATTTTTATATACAGCTGTTGATCAAGCCAAGCATAACTATTTGCCATATAATCATAACAACAATTTAACAAATTCTATTCTTAATTATTCTGGAGAGCCTTCAAATGGGTCACTATTGGGCTAATCATGGCAAGAATGTAGGAACCATTTCCCTTTTTAGCTCAACCAATGCGTGCACAACCAAATCCGAATTTACCAAGTCATTTATGTTCAACATGATTACATTTACATTGGAATACTCCCCCGACCATAACTTCCTCATTATCTCTAATTTTTCCAAACCATTTAGTCTTACCAAAATGAGGGTGCTCTGAACAAAACCCATGTGTCAAAATTTCGATATTATTTACCATTTGATCAAAAAATTCATATTTTCACCTACAACAATCTCATTTCGTACTCAACTTTGTAGTAACTAATTAAAGTGCCCTATGAAGAATTTAGGCGATGGAAATGTTTGGAAAATGAACTTAGTGAAACCGTCATTACTAAATCATGCCAAAATCATCTTTTATCATAAAAAATATAAGAAAAATAATGATAACCAACCATAGAGTGTAAAATATATATTTGGCGGCAAGTTATGGAATTAGGGTACAGAACGAGTTAAAAACATAGCGTTTTAGGGTATGAATGGTGACATTGAAAGATGAAAACATGGTAATTTTTAAGGCCCAATAGTATGTTAAAAGATAAGGAACTATGCACAAATAAAACGTTCACTACCCCTCTACACTCTGCACAATGTAAACATTCATTTACTCTCAAAAATATACACAATGAAATGTTCACTATCCCTCGGTAGTTCACATAATGAAAATTTTCACTTCCCATCCGCACCACCCCTTTTCCTTCTTCTACATTATGCCTCTCCCCTATTTCTTTATTTCTCATAGTGAAAGCTTCTTCTGCACAAAGAAAGCTTCACAAAATGAATCACGCTCCTGGAATTACGGTTCTTAGTTTTCACCGCTAGCTTATGATCACAAATACAATGTGCATTCTTCATTTTCCCTTTGACAAGTTAAATATTAATTATTAGATAAATATTTAAAACTTTGATATCATTTCATATATATGAAAATGGAATATGTTAATAGAGAGTCTATCACAAGTTATTTAAATGATTATTTTCTTTAAGAAAATAAATTTCTCACGTGTATAGCTAAATTAATTACAAAGAATAATTTAGATTGATAAAAAATATTATTAAATAAATTTAATTTGTTGATAGAATTAACGTTAAATTTGATTTGGATATATTTAATGTTTCATTGTGTGGAGTGGCTTATATTAATGTGCTTATATTATTATACAGAGGTGTAGATCAAGTAACATTGATACATTATCCAAAGTGCTTGAAGAATATATGAAGCCTTAATGCTTGTTTAAGATATTTAGAAATAAAATTTTTCATTTATTAATATTTGACAACAATCGTCGTACTTTTCATTTAAACTCAAAGTGTAAGAAATTTACATGGAAAAATAACAGCTACCAATGTGACATTATTATTTTGTTTAATTAGGCTAGTTTTGTGATATGTTAAGGAAACAAAAAGCTTATGGGGGAAGTGCTGCAAAAAGGATGTGAAGTGAAATTGGAAGCAAATATTCATAAGTAGCTTTGAAATATTAATTTAATATGAGATATGGAAAATTGAACACAAGTAGAACATATTCAATTAAAGACAATGATAAACAATGATGACTTTCCTAATAGGTGCGCTTATGTTCTATTTATTCTTATTTTATTATTATTATTACATTATACAACTCTTTGTTTATTTTTCCATATTTTTCATCTACTATGTGAGATGTAATGTTGTATAGAGAAAGACATATGGAAATTTGATTTGGTCTATTTCATTGTGTAGAGCTTTCACTATGCGGAGGAAGCTTCCTCCACACAATGAAAGTTGCGCCCAAGAAAGATGTGCACAACGAAACATTGTGTCTATTCCTCTGTTTATTAAGTTATTAAATATTGAAGGTTAGGGCAAGTTGTTGTGCATTGCTTCAAAATATTTAACTGATATATAATATTGGTCAGTATTTTCTCAATATTAGTTTTGAAACACATTTTTGAGTTGTCGCATGTATGGAAATGTAGAGACGAGGTAATGATGAGTGTGAGGATGAGGAAAAAGATTTCAAAACACTAACATTGACATTGTCCTCCGAAAAATGAAAACATCACTGCCTCTCTTCATTTCCCACAAATTTAAAAGCTTCAATTCCATCTTCATAGTCAACAAAATGAAAAAGTTGAGTTCCACTAGACACTCCAAAAAATTAAACCGTTCACTTCCCCTTCACACGCTGCAATTTCCTCACATGATTTTCCCTTTCTCCACAATATATAATATTAAATGAAATCTCCTTTTAATGCATAACTATTAACTATTTTCAGTGCAATGTATGAATTCATACAATCTATAAATACACACCTTCACATTTCGTACAATGCATACACAAATATTGATATTTTGTTATAATTCCAGGACACATTGTTGTATGACGACATGTGTGTAGTGCGAAGGTCCAAACAAGATCTATGTGCGGATATAAGCTAACATGAAGAAATGCTTTGTATAATAAAAGTTTCGACTCCACTTCCACACCCTGCATAATGAAAAACATTCATTTCCATTTTTCAGTGTGCCCAACTCTTTTCACTTCGCACTTTCTGCACTTATCCGAAAGCGTAAATAACAAAATCATGTGAAAATGTAGTCATTCTCAAGTAACAAAAAAAATGCGGGCCCTACAAAAAAAACCAATCACCTTAATCGATTAATTAGCAATAAATGCAAAAACTGTGTTGTGTTACAACTATCACACTGGTTACATCTCACGTGAACTGGCCTCCATTAAATCACATTGATAGAGGACCCGTTAGAAGAAATAAAAATATGGAGTGTGAATAATATTCCTCACGATTAGGAAAGAGATTCATTTCTAATTCTGCTTTGTGGGTGTAGAAAAGTAATTGATGATACTAATTACTCATGAAAAAACTAGCTTAGTATTTGTTATATCATATATTTTGTTCATTGAGTAATTTTTATGGGATATTATCATAAGCATTTTTAATGAGATATTTTTAATAAATTTTTTTATGGAGACATATCTGTACAACCTTAATTTACGAGTTTGATCTTATTAGGTGGATATGTTTATTTTTTTAAACTAGAGTAGAAATTATTTCCTTTCTAATAATAATAATTTACAACATTTTTCAAACTTCAAAATAGTGGACTTATAACAAATGGAGGTAATATTTCATAATACACACATCTTTTAAAGACGAAATTAAAAATAATTAGATAAAAAGATATTTCGATTGGTAACAAAGTTGTAGATAATAAATATTATATCACAATAAATAGAAAAGAAAATCAAATAAAAAATAGGAAAGGTTAATTATGTAGCAAATGAAATATAAAATTAAGAAGGAAAGGTTAGTTATCTAGAAAATATTAATATAAGAGAATTTTAAATATATAGATGAAAATATAAAAAAAAAAATTGGTCCTAAATAGTTTGAGGCACAAATTGGAGATCAAATCAATCAAAGAGGAAATGAATAAGATTACAAATTTAGACCATGAGCGTAATAAAAGATCCTTGATCCTCATTTTTTTGGATTTAAAGGAAAAGAAAAACGAGAAAATGCTAGCATAATCAATTAATAATTACAAATAAAACAACTTGTCTTATACAAAAAAAAAGGTTCAGAAAAATAATTGTGCATAAATATAGGCTAATTTTGTTAAGATGAAATATATTAACCATAAGTATTAAATAATTAATAAATCTACGAGACTAAAAGGGCGATGAATTGTTAGGGCCCTATACTACTGGTGTAGTCCTGTATTGTTGTTAGTGTGTCCCACTTATTGTTATTGTTGTACCCCTGTAGTCCCCATATTGTTATTATTGTGCCCTTACATTATTATTGTTAAGTCGGCTAGGATTATATTGTGACCCCATGGAATCCTATATATATAAATGAGGTTTTGTCATTTTTATCATCCAAGAATTGTTGATTTATGTAATGTAAAGGAGGTTTCCCCTCTAAGTGGCTGATTTATAAGGAATTGATATCTATTTTCTTCTATTTTGGGAGCTGGTTTCATAACATTTGGTATCAGAGCTTTGGATTTTGGAGTTTCATTGCTTCAAACATGTAATTGTGGAACTTTTGATATAACATTTTTTCTACAATGCGTATAAGCTATAAAAAAAACCCATTTGTGTCGAAATCTAAAGGAACTGCGTGGAACAATTTCATATCTCAGTTCACAATATTTTCAGAGATATGATCTATGGAAGTTAGGGTTTTTGCAGGCTCCCAAATTTCATCTCAAAGGGGTGACCTTGGGAAAATCATCATAACTCTCTCTCTGAGCCTGAGATTGGAATTCTGTAAAAGTTTCCCAAAATTACAAGGACTACAGTTTCTTGTGTATCAATTTTAGAGCTGAAGGAGGAAATAGTGACACATGGCATGTTGTACATGTTCGCTTTACTGAACCAGTCCATAATTAGGTCATTGTGGGATATTGGGTATAACTTTGTCTTGAAGAATCTAATTCAGGTCTGAACTATGGCATTGGAAATAAGTTTGAGAGGGATACTAAACGAATTAAGATAAAATCTTGGGTATTCCAAATTAGAGAGATATATCAGTTTCAATATCGAGCTCCTAAAAATCAAGAAACATGTGAGTAGTTTTTTTAAAAATTTCACAAGTCTTGTTTGAAAAATAAGTATGAAGTGATTCCAAGGGCATATTGAAGCATAGATATCAGTATTGGGCTCTAAAATACCTCCTAAAAAGAATTCAACACCCATTAAGCCATCATAAGGCTCTACTATGACTCATTCAGAGGAAGAAGTGCAACATGATATATCAAAATTATAAGACCAAGTGCAACAAATTTCACTCTCACAAAAGGTAAAAAAAAATGAAATGGATAGTTTGACGAAAGGCATGGAAGCTAAGATGGATGGTTTGAAGAAATGCGTGGAAGCTAAGATGGATGGTTTGAAGAATGACATGGAAGCTAAGATGGATGGTGTGGAAGCTTAGATGGATGGTATAGAAGGCAACATGGATGGTTTGAAGAAAGGCATGGAAGCTAAGATGGATGGTTTGAAGAAATATGTGGAAGATAAGATGGACGGTTTGAATAATGGCATGGAATCTAATATGGATGGCGTGAAAGCTAAGATAGAAGGAAACATGGAATATTTTAATAAAGACATGGAAGGTTTGAAGGGAGGGTTGGCAAAGTTGATACAAGAAAAGCTTCCTAATGGCGAAAAGGTAGTAGAGGAAACTCATGATGAGAACAAAAGAAATGTTAATCATGATTTCATAGACTCTAATGTTGGATTTAAGACCCACCATATTCCAAATATAGATATGAGGAAGTTTGATGGAAAGGAAGTTTGTTGGATTCTACAAATGGAGCAACAATACTTTGAGCTCCATAAAACGAGAAACACACAAAAGGTACGCATTGCAACTTTATATTTAGAAAAAAATAAGTTTATATGGTATAGATGGATTTATTCTCGTAAAAAAATGGTTACTTGGTCAATTTTTACGGAAGAAATGATAACAAATCATGAGGATACAAACAACAACACCTTCTTTAGCCAATTGATAAAAATAAAACAAAAGGGCTCAATGATGGAGCACATTTAGGACTACGAAAAATTGAATATAAGGGAAAATAATATTCCAAAGGAACATAGAATTTATGTCTTCATAGGGACTCTAAAGGAGAACATCCAACATGAGGTTTTCCTTTGGGAACTTAATACATTGGAGAAGCCATTCAGGTTGGCAAGAAAAATTGAAAGCAAAATTATCGTGACAAGGAAGCCTACCACTCACAACTATAAATATGGAAGTGTTGCTACTCCTAGAATTCCATAGCCTACAAGGTTGACACCACAACAATTGGAAGAAAAAAGAGAAAAATGGATTTGCTATAGTTGTGATAGCAAACACACTAAAGGTCATAAGTGTGTTGTGAAGAAATTATTTTACATAGATTGTGAAGAGGAGGAAGAAAAAGAACAAGAAACTTCAACAAAAGAGGATATACACCAGGAACCAACCCAAGAGGAAGAATAAATTAATCCGACCCTATCCTGTAATGCATTGGCAAGAATTACCACTCAAACTCTCAAGATAGAAGGAAATATCAAGAAGAAAAATGTAATAGTGCTTAGTGATTCGGGTAGTACCCATAATTTAATACATTGTAAGGTAGCCAAGGAATTGAATTGCTTCCTATACCCAGTGCCAGAGTGTCAAGCGATGGTGGAAAATGGAGGAACTATAAATTGCTCTGAAAAGTGCCATAATATAAAGCTAACCATGGGGGAATATGTATTGAATATTCCAATTCTTTCCATTCCAATGGGTGGTGCTGATGTTGTACTAGGAGTACAATGGTTACAATCTTTGGGGACGGTAGCTTTTAATTTTCAAGAACTCTCCTTTAATTTTTTTTTGGAAAGAAAACAAGTTGAATTACAGGCTATCGCAAGGAAGTGGGGAAAGATAATAAGCTCTAATGTCATGAAAAATATTTTGAAGAAAGAACAACGAGACATCATTGCACAATTATGCTCACTAGAAGTTCCAACATCAAAATCATCTATTTCTCCAGATCTCCAAAAAGTCTTGGAAAATCATTCCAAGGTGTTTGAAACTCCCAATGGAATCCCACCTATTCGTGATCATGATCATGCTATTCATTTCATTCCAGGAAGTTTTCCTCCAAACATCAGGCCCTACAGATATCCTTATGTCCAAAAGAGAAAAAATGAACGTATGATTGCAGAAATGCTAAAGGATGGTATAATTCAACCTACTAAAAGTTATTTATCTACTCCAGTAGTTTTGGTGCACAAGAAGGATGGATCATGGTGCATGTGTTCGGATTATAGGGAGCTCAATAAGTTCACTATTAAAGATAATTTTCCAATTCTTGTGATTGATGAATTATTGGATGAATTACTTCGAGCAATTTGTTTCACCAAGTTGGATCTCCATTCAAGATATCATCAAATTAGAATGAAGACTGAAGACATTCCAAAAAAAACATTTTGAACTCATGAGGGTCATTATGAATTTTTGGCCATGCCTTTTTCCCTTACGAATGCACCTTATACGTTTCAAAGGTTGATGAATTTCATTTTCAAACCCTTCCTTAGAAAATTTGTGTTAGTATTTTTGATGATATACTAATCTACAGTAGGTCTTGGAAGGATCATGTTCAACATGTTGATAGGGTGCTAAAACTATTGGAGGATATGCAAAAACCTCCAAATGTCTCTTTGGAGTACAAGAGGTGGAATATCTGGGTCATATTGTATCTCAGGAGGGTGTTAAGGTAGACGTGAACAAAATATATGCCATTAAGGAATGGAAATTCCCCACAACCATAAAGCAGTTGTGAGGATTTCTTGGGTTAACAAGGTATTATTGCAAGTTTGTTAAGAATTATGGGACAATAGCACCACTTCTAACAACATTATTGAATAAAGATGCATTTTCATGGACTCCTGAAGCTACTAAGGCCTTTGAACATCTTAAAGAGGAAATGTGCTAAGAATTGATCTTAGCTACGCTAGACTTCAAAAAAACATTTATTGTGGAATGTGATGCATCATGAAATGGAATTGGTGTTGTTTTAATGCAAGAAGGAAGACCCATTACTTTTTAAAGTTGTCCAATGAAAGGAAAGTATTTACATAAAGCAATTTACGAGAAGAAAATGTTTGCAATACTACATGCACTAAAGAAATGGTGACCTTACCTAATGGGAAGACACTTCAAGGTAAAAAATGATCATTATAGTCTTAAATAATTTTTGGAACAAACACTATCTTCAAAAGAGCAGCAAAAATGGGTGACAAAGATGTTGGGTTAAGACTTTGAAATCATATACAAAAAAGGGAAGCATGTTGTTGCAGATGCACTCTCAAGAAAGAATGAGGATGTGCAAACATTTATTTGTGCCATATTATTCAACTAGTTTGGATAACTGAAGCAAGCGAGGAATGGAATAATGGCGAAGAAGTATGGAGACATTCAAAATTTGCATCAAGATCCCAGTACATATGATACATTTAGTTGGAAAAATGATTGCTTATGATACAAAGATCAATTATATATTTGTAAGTATTCCCAACTAAAACAAAAGATTCTTTTGGAATTTCACACCTCTGCCTTAGGAAGACACTCGAGATTTTGAAAAACTTACCATAGGGTGAAGAAATATATTTTTTGGGATGGCCTTAAATTTGATATTCAAAAGTTTGTGGAAGAATTTTTGGTTTGACAACAAAATAAAGTTGAGACAATTAGGACCCCGAGTTTGCTACAATGTTTATCCATTCCAAATCAATGTTGGGATGAGGTTTCAATGGATTTTATCATAGGTTTACCTAATTCCGAAGGAAAGAGAGTCATCATGGTGGTAGTTGATAGGATTACCATGTATACACACTTTTGTGCATTATCTCATCCATTTAAAGTGATTACAATTGCTAATGCATTTATGGAAACAATTAAAAAGCTACATGGAAACACAAGATTATTGTAAGTTATAGAGATCCCATTTTCACTAGAAAATCATGGACGTAATTATTTCCTTCTTTGGGTACTCAAGTAGCTGATAGCTCATCTTATCATCCTAAATATTATGGGAAAACTGAGATAATGAAATTTTTTTTGGAAGAATATCTTCATTGTTTTGCATGTGATAAACAAACACAATGGGTCAATTGGTTACCTCTGGCTGAATGGAGGTATGACACTTCCTTCCAAATTTCAGCGAAAATAACCCCATTTATGACACTTTATGGATATCACTCACCGTCCATCACATCATATTTAAGAGAAAGTTGTAAGGTTCAAGAAGTGGAAGATCACATCGAGCATCAGCAACAAGTTCTCCAACTCTTAAAGGATAACCTAGATTTGGCACAAAATCGAATGAAACAACATGCCTATCCACATCGCATCGTGAGAAGTTTTGATGTAGGCGAATGGGTATTTTTACGGCTACAACCATACAAACAAATGTCCCTCAATCAAGCTAAGAAGGATAATAAATTATCACCAAAGTACTATGGTCCTTACAAGGTGTTGCAAAAGATTGGTACTATGGCATACAAATTGGATATTCCTGCATCTTCCCGAGTGCACCCATTTTTGCATGTTTCATGCTTAAGGAAGGTTATAGGTGACAAAATTATGGTTCAAACAATATTTTCAGAACTTGATGAGGAAGTAAAAATCATATTGGAACGTGAAGTAGTCACGAAAACAAGAACTGACAGCTAGGAGATCGATCAATTTCAGAGTATATCATTAAGTGGAAGAACTTACCCACTAAAGATTCCACATGGGAGGATGATAATTTTATACAGAAGCATCCAAAAATACTAAAGCGTTGAGGAAAACACTTGTTTGAAGGATAGGGGCATGTTAGGGCCCTATATTCATAGTGTAGTCCCTTATTGTTGTTAGTGTATCCCCCTTATTATTATTGTTGTACCCCTGTAGTCCCCATATTGTTATTATTGTGCCCTTACATTATTAATGTTAGCTCAGCTAAGATTATATTGTGACCCCATGGACTCCTATATATAGAAAGGAGGTTTTGTCATTTGTGTCATCCAAGAAATGTTCATTTATGTAATGTAAAGGAGGTTTCCCCCTCGAAGTGGCTGATTTCTAAGGTGTTGATCTCCTTTTTCTTATATTTTGGGAGTTGGTTTCATAACATGAATATTTATAAATAAATACCTCATCCTAGAGGACCAAATTGAATTAAGGAAGCAAGTTATAAAAACAAGTAAGGAAAAAAATAGAATGGGAAATAGTTAGGAAAATAAAATCTATTATTAGGGACAAAGATAAAAAAAAATGATAACAAATAGAAATTTTGAACAATTTGTATCCTCAATTGGAACTATTGTGGCTTCACATTGAGAAGCATCCCTAGGTTAAGATTTATATCAAGTGAAAGTGTTGTTATAGTAGTTGTTGAAACTTGGGAGAATGATAAGCCTTAAGTTCCTATGATAGAAAGAAATTTCTTGTGGTTAGTGTGGAAAAATTGATCCTCTTATAGAGGTAAAGGCATAAGTTTTTACATTTAAAAAAAAAAAAAATCCTTAGAGTAGGCTTCATACAAAATACCCTTCCAATAAGTAAATGTGGATGGATATTTCAGATATTAATGCTAACAAGATTTATATGCCATATGTGTTAAGAGGAAAAATCACTTTTGTGGAAAAGAGCGACCTCCCTAGATTCCTAAAGGAAAAATATAAACAAATAGAAAATTGAATAGCTATTTCCCTAAGCTAACTTTGTTTAAATCATCAAAACAAGAGAATGAGAGTGGTGCTCTTACCTATTTGCGAAATTCTTGATGGAGATCCCTGATCTATCATAATGTAGCTCCTCAATGTTTTGATAAGACATGCAATCACAGACATAAAAGAGAGCAAAGGAATATGCAATATAATGATTCAAAACAAGCTTAATCTAATGATCAAGGATATTAGAAATTCAAATCATCTTAATAAATACATAAAAGAAAAAAAATCATGATCATTTAAATAAGACAGTACAATGATAAAAATGATTCATTTGTATTAATTTAGAGATAAAATAAGAACCTTACAACCATGCCTTGATGTCATGAGGTTCCTCCCAAATTCATCAAATCCTCTCCTTGGATGATAAGCTTGCCAATGTAAATTCACCAGCATAAGAATACCTTTTATGAACTATACTAACCCTATATCCTCTACTCAATTTATAGGACAAATATAGGAGGTTTCATATCCACAAAAGAGGGATGAGATCCATTAATAGTGGGATTAGCATTCCTTGATGAAATGGAATTAGCTCCATGTTCTGAGGGGTTTGGTTCGAATATATATGACCAAGAAGCTTCTAGTTGGGATATATTTTCCCAATAAGGCTTCTAGAATGTAATTTTTATTTTCACTTTTCATTGAGTCATGTGCACAGTCTGTAATGGAAGACAAAGCATAGTTATGCATTGGTTTCAATGGAAGAAACTACGCATGATGCATAGAAGCTGACTAGGAAAAATGCATAGGTCATACTAAATAGGTAAAAGGCCATGTAACCCAAAATTCATAATTTATTCAAGGATTTTAGATGTTTGACTTGCAAGGGATCGCATTGAAACATGTGTATGGATGGAGAGAGATCCATTTTAACCGTTAAGTGTCATGGTCACAAAATGAAGTGTAATAGATTTCCCCCTAAAGTGCGAAGTATAGAAAGACATTACAACATTGAAGTGCTTTATCATGCCAAAGATTGGATTAGAGACAATGGTTAGAAGCCTGCAACAAAAATTAAAGGATTACAATGAAATGATATATATAATCATCACTGAGGTAGGCATTCCCATACTCAGAGTAAAACTAACTCGATGAATAAGTAGAGAAATAACCTAGAATCATATCAATAGTAGACACAGTATGGACACAATCATCTGTTATGAATCTTTCTACATAATCATGAATATATAACTCTTCACACCCTTGATGGATGAAACTAGATCTAGGGCCTTGATCTTCACCTCTCGATTCATAGTACAAATATGACCATGTGAACAAATGAGCTAAAGTTGAATATGGCAGATACCACTTGATTATCGATCAATGATGTGAACCATTAACAAGTGGGAGAGAAACCACCAATAATGACAACGGCTCTCAAGGTACTCTTAGTACAATCTATGAAGTGTGATTAGGTGATTTTTAGTTGAGCACTCATAGAATCACTCGATCGAAGTTTAATGATGATAACCTATCATCGAAGGTGAGAAACCTACCATTAAGGAATGCAAGTCTCAAGGTACTAAAAAGGGTTTCTAGATCAACCTCCTAGATAGTGAGTTGAATTCGATAGGAAGAAATCTGTCGCAGGAGGTAATACGACACAAAAATTCATGTAAAGTTGAAGAACTATTTTGTAAGGACCGACTCAGGGATGGGCAGCAAAATTGAGGGCTGATATTTAAAAAGTAACATGAATTGAGGTTAAACTTCTCTTGAACACATGGCAACATGATAATTGAATTGGAAGCATTTGACTCAACGATAATACCCAAAACCAACTGAAGAATTTCAATGAGGTTTAATTAATTGTAAGACAAATGGATTATTGGATTAAGTGTGATAGAGTGTCATGTTCAAGAAAGACACACTACCTTTAAAGGAATGCAAAAATGAATACCTTTTCCCAATTTCCCCATACAATTACTAGAAAGTACCTCTTTATTTTTGTAAATATTTAGGAGGATAACATTTGCTTCTCCCATAAACTCATCCTTCAAATGAGTTCTATGAAGTATTTTTTATGAGCCCTAAGAAGTAATGGTTCAGTCGCATCATGGTTGATGATTCCTGAACTATTTATGTTTAAAAGTGCATTTTATGGTTAAATTGATGTCATTTTCATATTTAAAGAGTTTGAAAAGACATGAAAAGAAAAATCAATCAGTTCTTTCAAAGTAAATTTTTAACGAGCCGAGAGAAAGTAAAGCTCGATGTTTTTCGTTTTTAGGGAGTCAGAAGAAAAACATAAGTAAACTCCATAGTGTTTTTTTTCGTAAATTTAGTCCCTCAAGCATGAAAAATGGTAAAATGATGCAGGAGAGAACTCTATTGACCATGCTTAGTCAACGCATATCATTTTCGTAAATAGTCTAATTCATTTCGTAAAAGGAGTAAACTTATACTGAATAGACGAATGTTCATTTATATTTACGAGTTTGAATAGTCAAGTACCCATCAATCTTTTCATGTTTAGAGAGTTTGAAAAGGGATTAAAGGAGAACTCCAAGGTTTTGCTTTTCATGTTTCTCGAGAGCTCGAAAAAGTGATAAAAGTTTACTCACAGTCAAAATTGTCCATTTTTATGTTGTAACATGTATTATGCACATAACACTTGATAAAATATCATAACTGCTCAAAATTATGGTCAAAAACATCAAAATTTGACTTTTAAAAGGTTAAAGGAAAAAAAAAAAATATTTTATTATCAAAGAAACTTATAAAAGTTGAAAAAGTAATTAATTTTTTATCATTTGAGTTTTTAACCAATTTGAGAGCATAAAAAGGATTTTTACCATAAAAATTTAGAGGCTGATTCCAAGCAAACCAGTAGACCAATCTACGAACCGTTTCCTCCAAGTAATAAATATCTTTAATATATTACTTTTTATCCATTTAAATTTCATTTTTAGGCATTAGCTTGATTTTTTGGGGGCATTGTAGTTTTGAAAATATGCCCATGAATGTGTGTGGTTTTCCTTCATCGGGTTCGCGCACATAGATAATTTTTTACATATTGAAACACATAATTTGTGCGATTTCTCTACTAAGAAACCACACAAATGTTCTATGTCTATAAAAAAAAAACCATGCAAGGCACCAAAAGTTTTCAAAAATAAATAACAACACACCCGAAAATTCACAAATTTCACTCAATCGATGTTGTAACACTCCTAAATTGTCAATTCCAGGACTTTTGAGCAGCCATGTTAGAGTGGAGAGATAGAGAACATGAAACTCATGATGTAGAAGATATAAATGACCCAACAAATTTGTAAGTTCTGAAAAACCATGGTCTCTAAAATTTTTGGGTCATTCCAGGAATAAAAGCTTAATTAGAGCTCATGACATGGTTGGTGAGGGCCTGGGATATCAAGGAACAATGTTTCATCATAGGGGACCACCACATTACCATTGATGCCAATGACATGTACTTTTTTACTTGGTTGTCCCATAAAGGACTTGACATTTCTCTATTTTTCTAGAGACCAGGTGGGGAGACTACTACTTCATACCTAAGGAGATACTATGTTTATAATTATATGCTTAAGGATAGTAGGATAGATATCAAAAATATCCAATTATTTTATTTGAGGACCATCGATTTCACAATCACCAAACTATCTGAAAGTGCAACACCTCACGTGGCTACAAAGGCCCAGATGCAGATTGCAATGGAGTGTTCGCAGTCCACCATTTACAACTGGTGTGAAGGAGTGGTTACCAAAATGAAATGACAAATAACAGTTGAAAAACACACTTATGTACAAAATGACATGCACAAGAAACTCATGCATAATATTTTTTGAGATACAACCTATTTTTGGGTTGATCCAAGGGATAGTCTTCATAGTCAATAAGCTCATAGGCCCCATTTTGCAAAACACGCTTGACGATGTAGGGCCAATGCCACATGGGTTTGAATTTACGTACCCCCAGCTTATCATGAGCTTGGTCATACAAGAGGACTAAGTCTCCTTATATGAATGTATGAGGGGAAACATTCTTGTCAAAGTGAGCTTTGACCCGCTTTTTCTATGCTTCTATGACTAGAGCAGTGAAGTAGTGAGTTTCTTCAAGCCTCTCCAAATATAGAAGACGTTATTCCTATGGAAAGGTATTAGGAAGTAATTTGACAACTATATTGAGGGAAGGAATTTCGCATTCAATCAGATGGGTAGCTTCCAGGCCATAAACAAGCTGAAATGGGGTGAATCCGGTTGCCTCCTTCACCGAGGTTCGGTAAGACCAGAGAGTTGTAAGCAACATGAGATTCCAATTGGAATTGTGCATCCCAATCATACAATGAAGCATGGTGACTAAAACCTTGTTCACAGCTTCACCCTAGCCACTGGCCTCGGGGAAGTATGACGTTGAGTTGTCGTGATGTAGACCAAACTTAGTAGTCAACTCAGCCATCATATAATGGCGAAAATGGGAGCCATGGTTGATGAAAATGGCTTGAGAGATGCAAAACCTGATAATCACATGATTGAAAAGAAATTGAGCAGCCATCTTATCGTCAGCTGTAGGTGTAGGCATTGCTTCGGCCCATTTAGTGATGTAGTCCACAACTATGATAATATAACCATGCCCCCTGGGTGAGCAAGGGTTACACATCATAAAATTGATGCCCCACTTCACAAAGGGACCAAGGGTAATGACAGGATGGAGTTAAGCATGTGGCGCACACATCTTGCGCTGGTAAATCCAGAACTTCTGACATTTACGGACAACGAGGATAAAATATTTGAAAATGGTAGGCCGAAAATATCCAGCACGAAGAATTTTTTGAGCAGTAGCATACCTAGACATGTGGCTGCCACATGTGCCAGAATGGAAGTCATTGAGGAATTTTTCAGCTTCCTCAAGGGTCAAACACCGACGGAGAAGAAAATCAGCTCCGACACGGTATAAAGTATCTCTGACTATGCGATAGGGTTGCGAATGATGACAGATATGTCAATGAGCATATTTCGTCAACTCAGACCGAAAAGTGGAAGTCTAGGGATAAACGATGATATCACAGTATCATGGATCAAGGGTGCTAATCAGAAAAAGAGTGTCATCTGGAATGCGCTCCTCAGAACCAGAGGGAGTAGAGGTAGAAGGTAAACAGAAGATCAACTCGGAAAAAACCAATGACTTCTTCGATTTGGTGGTAGTGAACTCCAAATCAAACTCTTGGAGGATAACTATCCACTTAGAGTATTTCCACCCCCCAACAATTTTCAAGTTAAAATATATGTCATGGGGTTGCAATAAAAAATCACGGTTGTTGTGCGGAGTAAAATATAATGGCGAAAACATTGGACGGCTTGAAGAATTGCTAACACCAATTTCTCTACATGAGCATAACACACTTCAGTGTTGAGAATATTTCAGCTCAAATAATAAATTACATGCTCATCATCATTGTCTTCGTCCTATACCAGAACCATGTAAATAGTGTTAAAAGCAACAACCAAATAGAGTGATTAGTCACGATGATAATTTGGGGGACATAAAAGAGGAACATTGAAAAGAAAAGTCTTCAGTGCATTGAAATATTTTTGGGCAATCTCATCCCAGAGGAATGGGATGCCTTTCTTAAGAAATCATGTGAAACCTTTGGCTACTTCAACATAGTTCTGTATAAAACGGCGCAGGAAATTAGCTTTCCCTTGAAAAACTATACAACTGATGTAAAGAGGAAGGAGAGGGCAGATTAATAATAGCTTCAACCTTAAGAGGATCTAGACAAATTCCATCTTTAGAAACGAAAAATCTGAGGAGTCTTCCTGAATCGATGCATAAGACACATTTGTATAGATTAATCCGAATGTTGTAGCATATACAACAAAGTAATATTTGACAGAGGTGTTCTGGGTGATCCCTACACTTAGTAGAATGAGCCAGAAGGTCATCCAGGTAAGGTTGAACAATGTTCTTAATATCGTGAAAGCATATGACATTGTTTGTATGAATGTGGCACCAACATTATTAAAGCCAAAAGGGAGCTTCTTGTATGCGAAGGTGCCCCATGGACAGATGAAGAGAGTCTTATGTTGACCAGCTGGTAGGATATTGATCTGGTTGTAACTATAGAAACCTTCCATAAGGGAAAAGATCTCACTCCCAGCACATTCGTCAATTATCTGGTCGTTGAAGGGACTGGGATAGTTATCCTTAGGACAAGCACAATTGATGTCACGATAATCCACACAGACTCAAATAATACCCTGATTTTATCCATAGGGACGATGTTAGAGACCCAATCTATCAATGGGATTGGATAAATGAAACCTGCTTTGAGAAGTTTTTCAACTTCTCCCTTAATGGTAGCTGCCTTTATAGGGTGCACGGGACAAAGGCATTGGCGAACAAGTTTCGCATCAGAGTAAGTAGGGATCTCATGCACGACTATACTTGGATTAATGATGGGAATTTCCTCGTAGGACCAAGCAAAAACGTCTTGAAACTCCCGGAAGAGAATACTATAGACCTTGATCTCATCAGGAGAATAGGTCACCCCAATGTGGATGTTCTTGGCAACCCACGGTTTAACGGAGATGTCAATAGGCATCATCTGAGTAATATTCCCCATATTGCCTTCCGAAAAAACTTCATGTGTCAAGATAGCCATTTGAAGCAAATGGGAAGGGGCTTGGGAAGCGAATTTCTCAAGAGAAGTAGACATGGCCCCAAGGCCAGGCAAAATGGAGGAATGATGATGACTATTGTCCTAGGGAGGATCCTCAAGAGACATGGTTTCCATGATGGATTCATCAGTTGGAAATGTCTCATTCAAGGGATTAGGAGAATCAGAAGCACCAAGCTAAGAGTACTGATAATACATGTCGAGAGACATACTCGAAGGAGTATGATCAGAAGGAGGAGGAGCCAAAGCCAAGATAACTTCACAATAATGAATTTCTATTGGGCTTAACAACATCACTTCACCCAATGAATCAACCTACTCAGGCAAAGGTATGATCCACGGGTCAGAATATGTGGAGATCATATTGACCTGAGAATTTTTTGCTGGAGGAAGAGAAAAAAAACCCATAAGGGCGGTATCTTTGAAAATTCTCGGCCCCACACTTTCATAAGGCATATGAATACGATCTACGTACAGAACGTTGCTCTCGAAGGAGGTGGAAGTGAAAAAGGATAACTGATCGATAATGATAATATTTCCTTCGTGCGGGAACCGAAGAACATGAAAGAGATTGGACGGTACACAGAGCATGGCTTGAGTCCAACTACGACTGAGGAGGAGATTATAGTTTAGTTTGGTGTCAAAAACTTCAAACTTGACATTAACCATTTTTCCTTCCAACGTTATAAGTAAGCTGGTGATGACAGAAAGAGGGCAAGATTCCCTTCCGTTGAAGGCTTCTAAAGCATTTGGAGACTAGTTAAGGGTCGGAGAACCAATGGATTTCCATCATGCAAAAGACATGATGCAAGTAGATGCACCTTCATCCATGACCGTTCGATGGATATTCTTACCATTAATCCCAAATTGGATAATCAAAGCAAGCTGGTGAGGGATACGTGGAATGAAATTTTCCATATCAAAAGTGATAAGGCTTGAATCGGTGGGGTCCACCCCTCCGATAGCGGATAACAAAGACTTCCGTTGTGACAGAAAACTCTGAAGCACCTCCAACGTGGACATAGTGGATGACAAGTGAGCCAAATCCTAAAAAATATTGTAATGCTGAGTGGCACGGGAATTCGGGTTATAGGAGGACTTACGGAGCATGCCTTTAGAAGGTGGTCATACAACAGGCTTAGGACAAGACCTTTCAATGTGAAGAGGGCCAAAAGAAGGTGGGGGAGGAGGACCATCTGCAATCTCTTTCCCCACCACCTCATGTGGTTCAGTATAATCATCCGATCTAGTAGAAATAGATATGGGTGCAACACCATTCATCATGAAAACTTGAGAGCCAAAAGGAGCGAAGGACTAAGGTTTCTCCACCATCTAAGTTTTCTATGGTGGGAATGGTTCTTTAAGAAAAACTGGAGTTCCTTGAGTGCCTTTGAGCAGTCGACTCACCTCGGCCCGTCGTGGACAGTCCTTGGTGTAATGCTCATCATCACATATCAGACAAGGATACTTTAGTTTATGTTTCGAGCCATCATCAATATTATTTTTAGGAGAATCCTTCTCTAGGATATCTGCTTTGTCCTTTCCTTTACTCTTCTTCTTACCTTTGGAAGCTTTATCCGCCGAGGTGGATTGGATGACATCCACTTCCGTGGTCTTGCCAAGATTAGGAGGCAGCTGAGAAGCAGTATCGATGGAAGAATCATATTTCTGATTCGTGGAATTGGGATAATACTTACAGGAAGTTTGAGACACAAAACCAATAATACCGTCGACAAATGGTGTCACTGGTGCTTTGGAAGTTCTAGGTCATGGAGCATCGGGCAAGAGTTCATAAAGCCTGCCCGATTGAGAGTACATGAGATAGAGGTACTGGGCATGAGAGATGGCCTACTCCTTAGTAACACATAACCCCATAGCGATGTCCTTAGCAATCAGACCGATAAAAGAGGTAGTGAACAAATCAGTCAGAAGTTGATTAGGGATATCAAACTTTATCAAACAATGATGCCACCTCCATTCATGAATATGATCGGAGATATGGGTGGCCCGATATTCTTTCAACGATGTTAGGAGGTGCATTCCAGTTTCATAATGAACCAGTAACTGAAAGTGTGTGATAAGTTCCATTGCAAGAGAGTTGAAATCTTGAAATATGCCACGTGAGAGCTCAATTTACCACTTTGCAATGGCACCAGTGAGATTTCTTTCAAAAAGACGTAAATGAATAGAGTCATCAACCTAGGAGTTAGAGGAGCACCATAGGTGGTATGTCATAACATGTGCCTAAGGGGCTTCTCCAGATTTTCCTTTAGAGGTGATCCCTCTAGCCCTAGGGTGGGTCTAGCAACAAGGGAACATGTTGAAATCCTAAATTCCTAGCTTGTAAATGAAATATGGACTGGAACAGATATCCTGCCTAAGTCCAATTCTTTTGTCACGGCACGTAGCAAAGATCCTTTGATCTTTGTCTTTATGCCTTGTGCTCCATTGGTGATGATGTCCATGCACCTAAACGAAGATCAAACAAACGTTGAAAACATACAAACATATATACTCATCTACAACTATTCAACTAGTTAAGGAGAGTTAAACATTTCGAATATAAATGGAAACAAAGTTGGAACTAGAAATCAGTCATGTAATATTGATATACGAAAAAGAAGTTTACAACCTATTACTTGACGTTGTAGATCTTCTGTGATGGGTTCAGTCAGGCACATCTTAAGTGTTCGTTCATGGTTTGGCTTGATGAGGCAACAAGCTTAAACTCTCTCTCACAAAAATGGGCTCTTCTCTGCTCTCTTCAACATGCCAGCTATAACTAATGACTGTTCAAGTAGTTGAATCAATGTGAGGAAGAAGAAATTATAGGAGAGGAGCAGGAGGTTTGGGATCCACATAAGGTGGAGGAGAGGTCTATCCCTTTGGGGAGTTGCACCTTTGTAGGAACTAATAGGCTAAAGCAAGAAACTCGACTTGATCCAGTCCAACAAACAACCATGACTCCGCTCATGAAGCTGCTAAACCATAGAAGCTTTGTTTCTATTTTAAAAAACTTTCCAAAAGAAACTCGGCGTGGGCGCCCTTCTGAGACAGAGCGCCAATGGTGCGAGGCTCAGTGTTACTTTTTTCATGGGCATGAGGACATAACTATCGATGAGCACTGACCCAAAAGCATAGGTTTATGAAGGTCTTCTTGAGGAATGATTAACATAGATCATCACTAGTAGAAAATGATGAAATTAATGACCAGGTGACTAAAAACGTTAGTCACCGCAATTATTTCAAGTGAAATACTACTAAATTTGAGAAATTTTAAGTGGCCGAAATAAAAATGACTAACTTAAATGAATAATCTAGTCTAGGGATAAAATATACGACTAGATAATAAGTGACTAAACTAAAAGCGACTAACTTAAATGACTAATTTAGTCTAGGGATAAAATATACAACTAGATAATAAATGACTAAAGTAAAAGTAACTAACTTAAATAACTAATTTAGTCTAGGATTAAAATATATGACTAGATAATAAGTGACAAAATTAATAATTATTAATGCAAATGACTATTATAATTCAAGGATAAAAATATGACCAAATAACAAGTACAAAAAGTATACTGAAGTGTTACATTTCACTAAACGAGTCTCTGAATCCATCTGTAGTGTTAAGATTTAGAGACAAAGGGGTCTTTGAGTCCATCTACATTGTTAAAATTCTGAATACTCTTTTGTCTCTAAAGTTTAACACTGCAGATGGATTCATCTACAATTAACATAAATATTACATGTATCATCTATCTACTTTACACTAATGCCTTCATTATAGTTTTAGTAAAGGTAATATTTAGATAGTCAAATTAGTATGTATATTTATATTTCTTTGGCCATAAATTTTAATCTTTAAACTTCATTGATTTATGTTAAAAGTGTGACTCTTGTTTTAAATCTAAGGTCAAATCTTAAAAATTACATTTAATGAATAGATAAACATAACATTTCTTTTTGTAAGTCAATATTCATTCATATGGTGAAAAATATGTACAACAAAGAAAGAAAAAAATGGGTGGTCTCACCTTGACTAGGTTTGTTGACCAATGTTTGCAACAAGTGAAAAAAATACAAAAAATAGGCTAAGGACACATCCATAAATGAGAGGGTCAAAGACACCAAAATACATGTAATACGTAAAAAAAAACATGAGAGCATACTAGTCATCCAACGTAATGGAAGTTGGGTTTTCCAGGGTTGTTCCTAGAGGGGGTGGTGGATGAAATTTGCAATGGACGTGCCCTTCGAAGTGTGTGAGCCAAGTGTCCAACTATTCCACTTGTTCTACAAGGTGGTTTTGGCCTTGCTAGACCACCACCAATATTCACTCCCTAACCTGGCACTATAAGTAGTGCATCCTATCCAAAATGGCCATAAAATTAACATCCTCCTCCCTACAAACCCATTCCGCTACGTCCACCTGATCTATCAGAGTTTGAATTAGGTTCCGACAGTTTTCTAGAAAACAATGCTAAATTTACCATGGGTCGGGAGCTACATGCCTACAAGTTCCCCATTTAGCTATTCCTCGTTGCTTTCCACCACCCTAATGCTGCGTTTTTTGTGACCTTACACTTCCACCAGCACGGGAGGCCTACTTTCCTGCACCACGATCACCTCGCGTTCCGACACCAAAAATATGGGAATGACTGATGGTCTTACCACCTCAGTGTGCTCCTACCACTGCTATTTCCATATCATCTGAGCCAACATATCCTTGCTTGGCCAGGGGTGAGGATTTCCCGCGCCGTGAGGATGGTCGCATTGTGATAAAACCAGGAGGGCCAACTTCAACCGTTATCAGACTCTGGTATACTGTAACTTTCCCCTACCTCCACACCCAAAAACCAGATCTCTCTTCACCCTTAAATTTCCTCAGGAAACCACACACTATGTCCCAGCAACCATCTTCCACTAGTTGGGAAACTCGGCAAGAACCCAAACAACTGGAGAAGGAGAAGGCGAAAGGAACATGCCCTAGGCTAATGCTTCCTAAGAAGCTTCACACAACCCACACTAGGATATCGACTCTATGTATTCCAAAAGGGCGACTCTCTTGTTGCCACTAGACACCAAGAACCACCCACCAAACCACCAGGCACACTAATTTCCAGACAAAGCACCAAAAATGGAGAATTCCACATTGGAGCATTTCCACCCCCAGTGAGACCTCCTTCAATACCACCTTCATGCACCTCTATCAACCCAACAACTCTCACATACTAAAAACCACAGAAGACCAAAATAACAAGCTCCCCCATTGACACATCGTACTGTTAAGGATTTCTATGTATAACTATGCATTCAAATGAAAATAAAGTGGAAAACGTGAGCGAGGGAGGATTTTTTTAATGTCCTTGGCACCTATAGCTACTATATATATCTATCTACATTTGGGGTCTTCCCTGGAAATAGAAGGAGTCATGAGAAAATATATAGTAAAGGATGTTCTATGAAACGTTGTGGCAGGTGTTCTACATGTTCGAGATTTCTATTTACTAGGCATTCAAATGAAAAAAAAGTGGAAAACGTGAGCGAGGGAGGAATTTTCTGATGTCCTCGGTGCCTATTTTTGCTATAGATATCTATCTACAGTTGTGGTTTTCCCTGGTAATAAAAGAAGTCAGGAGAAAAGAGATAGAAAAGGAGGTTTTTGAAAAGTGGTGGCAGGTGTTCATGAATGGATCATGACAAGAAGCCCAAAACCCAAGTCCATCCCAATGATAATGTAGATGTGAACCCCAACTCCATAGGTATGCTCATTCTCATTCTTCTAGCTATCCTTCTATCTTTAATTTATTTCTACATCTACTTGCTTCTATTAGTAAGGCCTCCTTGATTGGTGGTTGATTGAGTAGAGAAGTTGTGTATGCAAGATGGATAGATTAGTGACACTTATTATCATTCTCTCCATGTTTCTTTTAGGGTAAATGACAAGTGAATGTTGCAATAAATGCTATGTTATTCCTTTTGTGGGTGTGTATCAATAATTTTTTAATGTTTCATTTCAACTCTTCCTAAGATGTGGGGTGCCATCACTTGTGGGAGAAATGGCTTGGAAGGATGCATCACACTTATTTTTTGGTTAACCCATAAATTGCACCTTGCCCAAACCTCTTATTTATGCCTGTGAAGAAGTGAATGTTGATGGTCGGCCTAATGACATGCCACCATATTCACTAGATAAACATGGTCCCATTGAAATTTTTTACTTATTTTGTTAGCTATGATCTACCATTTCAAAATTGTATCATGTTCCCCACCTCTGTTATGACTACTTGGGCACACTAGTACCCTTGATTTTATGCAACTATGTGGTAAAATTATGAATGCTAGTTTTTGAGTTATGTTGTTAGTAAGGGTAATTGATGAACCCTGTGTCCCTCACTTTTAGATTTGCTTGATTGAAAATGAAATTTGAAACTTTATCAATGGAATTTAAGTGAAGTCATTTGTATTACAGATGGAATTATTATATTAGATCAAAATTGGGCTTTTTTATTATCCGCATAAGTTTAAATTTTCTCATCAATATTAGACTTGTTTCACAATTCCTTTGAAGTATATATCATTGGTTTGATTTTTCTTCATGCACATATGTACAAATGTAAAAAAGTGATGATAGTGAGAAGTAACTACATACAATAGACTAACTCTACATCCAAATTCAATTATTTGTTGGTTATTGAATTTTTCTTTATCATCACTTATGACAATGAGAAGTAACTACATATGATAGGATGCAAAGTTATCCCTCAAACCAATGTAGAGATGCAATTATTTATTGGTTGTTGAATTCTTAGTTATCATCGCTTACAATAAATGACAGTATATTTGGACTTTCTTAAGGAAAAACATCTTCACTTCCATAACTCGTAGGACTCCTCAAAATATTTTCACTTCCATCAATGAAGATCCCTTTCAATATCAATGTTTTATGGATTCCTCCAATGAACTCTTCATAGTCTCTATCTCTTGTTTCCCCTAGAAAGACATACATATTGGCTATATCCAAGCCCCATAGAACATACAAATACCTACAAGCACCAAATCTAATTTTTAGTAATATGGATATTTCTCAACAAGAATTTATTGCATGGGCACTGTTGAGCCAAAAATACTACATGTAGTTTCCAAAAGACTAAAATCATAAAATTAAATAATTTCATAGTCTAAATTTTGTTATTGTAGTCAACTTGAGGTTGCCAATCTATTGTGCATTTCTCAACTTTAACCAAATCATTAAGATATCAAATATTGGAACTTAGTCATATGAAAACTCAATATTCAAAATAGTTGGGCTTAGTATTGATTGGAATAGTTGGGGTTAGATGAGTTTGTGCTAGTTTAGTATTCCATTTGACATGACCTAGAACTTAATTCTTTCGGTTGGGTTTATCTAGTTCTTCCTCGGTTTTTTTTTTAATTATATCTTTTCTGTTTTTGTTAATTTTTTAGTTAGGAACTGGTGAGGCTACATCATGGTACAAGAATAACACCTGAATAAAAAAAGAAATTGAGCGGATCACTTAAAATATATCAATATTCAGCGCCTTAAATTTTTTATTTTGAGTGGCGGCAATATTCAACACCTCGAATTTTTGCGAATTTTTTATTTTGAGTGGTGGCAATATTTAGCTCCTCGAATTTTTTTGAATTTTTGATTTTGAGTGGTGGCAGTATTCAACACCTTGAATTTTTTATTTTGAGTGGTGGGAAGCATCGTATGAGTTTCTAAGGGATAGAAATGAAATTTTAATCTTTCACTTCCCGGAACCAAAGTGGGTCCTTGAAAACCCGCCTTCAAGCGACACGAAAGGCGTCAGAATTTGAGAAATATGTAGATAGGTCTGGGGATCAATCTTATCCATCTCAATCTAAATAGAAGGATATCTACTAGGGCGATGTCGCCACCCAAAATCCTGTGGCTTAGCATGCTCCATCTCCCATCACTTGTTCTCATGCCAGTGACGCCTCTCGGCTTCGACCGCTTTGATTGCCCCTCCAATTTGACATCATGCGATGAATATTCGATTTCATAGGAGTAGAGGGTCATTGTGGAGAAGGGATTCTATTTTCATCCCTCGCCTCTTCAAATGCGAAGGGAAAAGGAGTCAGATCTGCTCTTTTTGGCTTAGTGTGAAGAAGAAATAGGCATGACTACCAATCTGCAACACCTTGAATTTTTGGGTGACATCGTATGAGTTTCTAAGGGATAGAAACGAAGCTTTAATCTTTTAGTGCACATGTTCCCTTTTATTTTTCTGGTCGAGCTACATTATTTTACTAGTTGATACATACATTTACAAGTTCTCAGTTCTGGCTGGAGTTGTTGGGCCACATCTACCTGAGCTTGAGGGCCGATATTCCACATTCCATCTGCTGGACGAATATGATGAGAAGGGCTGAGTAATCATACTAATTAGCATGAGTTTCCTAACCATATAACAGTTGTTGTGCACCCTTGCAACGACCAAACAAATTACTCTCTAAAGGCTGCATATAAGCTAAATGAGTCTGATTTTACAGTATCGAGAGGTCTTGCCATCACTAACTCGTGTATTTACTGTTGTTCACTAAGGGAAACATGATTTCCTTATCTTTGGTATGGGTGAATGCAAAAATTTGGGCATAAAATGAACTTTTGGACTCTTCATTGCATGTGAGACACTCATATGGAAAACAACAAAAGGAATGCATCAGTCTCAGGTTTCTATACTCAGTGTCCCTTATTTACATGTGTTTATTGACAACATAAAATATTGGTAGTCTTCTGGCTGTAGTGGATGTCATTCTGGGAATTAATATGAATACTTGTTACTCCTATTTCTTAGTTATATTTGGAAGTCCTGTGTGAATCTTATGCTTGGAATATGTCAGTTTGAACTTTGGGTGGTTTATTTTCGGTGCATGTAATTTAATATGAGTATCTTCTGAATTAAAATTGTTAGTAAAGCGCCTACATCAGTACCCAGAAAAATTGTTTGACATAGATATGAACGCAAATTTCACATAAACCCAGAAAGCTATTGCAAGGAATTTTATAACTAGGGCGATGGTGGGGCTGATAGTGTACCCTGAAAAATTGTTTGACATAGATATGAATGGAAATTTCACATCAACCCAAAAATCTATTGCAAGGAATTTTACAACCAGGGCGATAGTGGGTCTGATAATGCATTGAATCTAGACTGTACATTGGGCACATTGAGTAGGAATACTAGCATAGGTCTATCTAACCCTTGTCATGATATGGAAATTGAAGTTTCCAACCTCTGGTGCATTTCTTGAGTATACCCAAATGGTAATCATATCATATATTGGAACTAAGACCTATGCAATCTCTAGCTTCACAGTAGTACGGTTCAGTACTGATTGACGCTAATGTGTGCTAGGCTAATATTCCCCCTTGACCAAACCTAGAAATAATTTTTTTTGATTGGGGCTGATTCTCCTGTATTTATTATTTATTATCTATTTTATAATATTTTCTCTTGACTAGATCTCGAATCAAGCTGCATTGTGGAAGCCAGGTGGAGATGGGTTAATTCATTCAAACTGTGTGTGATGGTGCATTATATACATTGAATATGGACACATTCATGTTGAGATTGCCAATTCCAGGTGCATTTCTTGAGAACCCAAAAGCTCAACATGTTAATATTACAACTCATACATATGAAAAACTCAAGCTTTATAATTGCTCAGTTTGATATCCAGAAGTAGGTTTGATAGAACTCCCATGTTTGATATTGAATGTAGAATAACTACACAGGCTTATTAAATGTCAATAATGAACTTAACTTTGAATTATGCCAAAGTAATAACCATGCACAATATCACTTAGAACAAATATATACTTTGGGAAAGTGGATAAGTATGTGTATGTTGATCAGTGGGAAATGAATTAACCCAAGTATATTTAATTCTCTTTTCTTAAATATTCACAAGTTATATATTGTGTCAAAGGAAAACTGGGTAGCCCGATGACTATAAGAAGACAAGCACACCAATGCAGAAGTCATATGGTAATTGTTATATATTTTCCTCTCCGACTCTAAGCTATATCCTGCTCTTCAACAAAATTAAAAAAAATATCTAGTTTTTACAGTCATACAGTTCTAGAATTTTGGAATCAGTCCCCACCACACATTACTAGCTTGTTTAGAATTGGGGGTTTGAAAACATTGGTTTGAGAGTTTTTTTCTCAGAAATATCCCGCTCTTCAACAACATTAAAAAAAAATCTAGTTTTTACAGTCATACCGTTCTAGAATTTTGGAATTAGTCCCCACCACACATTACTGGCTTGTTTAGCATTGAGGGTTTGACAACATTGGTTTGAGATCTTTTTTCTCAGAAAGGGTCAATACATAATCATGAAATCCTTACCCACATTTAGCCATTTCTATGCAGTTCTTGACTTTTCATCATGAACTCCTTGAATTTTACTTCTTGTTGTTTATGAACTATTCATCAAGGTTGAATTGACCTTATTGTGCAAAGCATCAATTTCTTCCTTAGACAACTGCATCCTTGACTTGTAGCTACTGAAGTCTGACAGTTCTTTGAAATGCAACACCATGATGCTATTAAGGATCTTAATATTTATAGGCAAGCTGGTAAACAGGTATAGTTGGAAATCTATTGTTCCAGAAGTGTTGTAATTGATGTCTTCAGTTTCAAATCCTGTCAAAACAATGCATATACCTATACGTTTTTTTTTTTTTTAAGGATGATTGTGATCCAACATTACTTTTTTCCAAAAACAAATGCTTCAGTGGCATTCCCTCTTAACATGTTTGAAGTTTTTATATTATTTACTTCCTCTCATGATGCATATAAATACTTTCCTATTCATTTCCAAGTGTTTAGTTTACGGAAAAAAAAATTGTGGTGGCATTTCTAGTGGATTCATTAATTCGTTAGATGATGCTATTTCTCATTGATTCATTACATAGTATGAGAAGAGAAGTACATTGCAACATCTTGACTTGCAAGTTCCCTAATAGGACAAATGAAAAGAACAAGAATAGGTGGGATTTTATGATCTTAGAGGACTGGTGACTTGACTATCACCTTAATAGAAGGAAACAATAATGCTACTGTCACTATATTCCTTTGTGTTTGTCAATTTAGCCATCTGCTTTGCTATTTTCCCTGAAGACCCATTTAACCATTTTCACTTTTTCCTTTAGGCATATACTCAAGTTCCAATGTTTCATTTCTCTATATGGAATCACATTCCACCTCTATTGCTTTGTCCCATTCTTCTTTCCATGTGCATTGAATCACATTCTACCAGAATTGTGGTGAATTTGTGATCAAAGCCATATATAACTGCTGTAAAGCAGACTGGTGCAATCTTCTTGATTTCTTGCTTCCTTTATTTCTTTCAAGTAGTTCCTGTAGCTTTGAGCCATCTAATGTTCACAGATGTTGTTTCAGAATATTCTTGGGCATTGATGATTTTCTCACCGCTAGCATTCCAGAATCTTCCCGGGCTTTGACGATGTCCTCCCTATTAAAATTCCAAAATATTCTTGGGCTTTGGTGATGTCCTTAGTACTAGCTTTGATATCACTGACTTCATTATCACTGGATTCTTGATTGCTCCTTTGTTCCTGACTTGGAATGCTTTCTTCTGCTATATTTTTACTCTTTCTTCAATAGGCCATGGCACTTCAATTTCATTTGAATTACCTTTGATATAGTCGTCCTCAAGTATACCATCTCTGATAATTGTATCTTTTTCCAAATAAAAAATCTAATATCCCATAGACTCTCCATTGTACCCTATCAAAAATACTTCTAACCTTTATCCTCATGCTTATGAACTTTTTTTAGAAACAAGTACACAAACATTGCAAAGAAACACTTTGGGATGACTCTCCCCTGGATTCTCATCACTTCATGCTTATTTAGGTGTAACATTCCTTGCAATTTTCATTGTATTTCTATCAAAAAAATACACTGGTGTACTAATTGCTTAAACTTAAAAATTATTTGATAGATTTTACCTTTTATCATTCTCTTCGCCATGTCTACATCTA
This sequence comes from Pinus albicaulis, assembly GCA_034641835.2. Taxonomy (NCBI): domain Eukaryota; kingdom Viridiplantae; phylum Streptophyta; class Pinopsida; order Pinales; family Pinaceae; genus Pinus; species Pinus albicaulis. The sequence continues at coordinate 1,165,019,555 of CM076579.1, read as the reverse complement.
TCCTTCCTTTGCAACATTTATTTCTCTGTGAATTCCATGAGACTTGTAATGCCTATAAAATATTGAAATGATGGTGTAATATTCACTTGTGGCCTCATGCCAACCTTACATGTAATCAAGGCTATAAGTCTACACATGTGCAACCACAACATTTTATTGTATTTTTTCAATATATACTATTTTAGGCTAAGGCCAATGTTCAACTTCCTTGGAGCTAGCACTCCACTAACCATCTTTACATCTATCCTCAATTTGTCAAGATGTCTTGACTATTAACATTCCAAAATCTTCTTGGGCTTTGGTGATGTCCTTAGTACTAGCTTTGGCATCATTATTTTCATCACAAATTCTTTTGTCATGAGCTAAGTGTTGTCTTATGTGATTCTTTAGCTTATGGGCACCTACATCTCATGTTTCTCATGTTCATGGGTTCATCTTCTCTCCTCTTTGTGTTTATGCTTTTATTTATTTATGGTTTTTTGGTTGTTTACATTCAATCCTTGTTTATCTCTTGTAATCTCAACATGGTATCAGAGTAGGTATGAACTTGCCTCTTTGGATTATCTCATTTCTTCGAGGGTTTTCTAAAGTTTTTCCTCGGGTTCACCCATCTTCAATGGCACACTAGAATGCTGATCCAGAAGTGGTTCAAAATCATCTTTTCTAAGGTTTCTTCCTTTTAGAGCTTCCAAGTAAGGCTCAATTTTTACTATTTTGATCAAGGGAATTGCTTAGCGATAGAGTTTTTTGGGTTAATTAGTCGATCAGTTAGACTAATGGCCAATGGAATTTCCCCAAGGGTTGCAGGACTAGGGTTTTTAGATCATCTTCATTTTAGAGTTTCAAACCCTTCTTTCATGCACACCTTCTTAGGTGTATGAAAGGGATCTCTTGACCCCTTTTATCTTTAAATTTATACTTTTCCCTAATCAAAGTGGCTGTTTATTCTTGGGTAGATTTTATTTAGGATGCTACTAACACACATTTATATGCACATATTTTATTGCACTCTGCATGTTGGCATCTACCCATTTTAGGAGATGATGATTTGGCTCATTCATCATTGGAGGCTTTCCTTATTTTTTAGGAAATTGTTTTTTATAGTGGATGCCATGGTTGATGATGTGAGGCATATGTAGAAAAATTTAACTAGCTGGAAACCTTCACAGTTTTAAGTTTTTGCTCAAATATATTTCCGACAGTACCAAACTGGAAGGTCTGATATACTTGAAGTAAATATAAGACTCTAAAATATTACTGTTACACAACCTATTAGCTTTGTAACATATCATATTTTATATGCTCAAACAACCATGCCCTATGTCGGGCATTGTTAAGCTTTGCACTGACTGATGGGAACCCCCTTTTGTCATCTATGGGTCTTATTCCCTTTTTTCTTGCAAGATAATGTGTTATTAACTTATTTATAAATTTATTTTTATATATATAAACATATATGACATTCCCAAATCGTTCGTTCCAAACTTGTTTGATTGTGATCGTGCAAAAGAAATTCTTTTAGGACCAAAGTAAATTGATCATATAGTGCCTTGAAGAAATTGTTAATTTTTTTAAGGATTGAAAAAGGGTCATATAGATAAGTTTGTATGTTGTATAGGGGTTGAATAAATGATCCATAAGTGACAAGTCTGTGTCATTCATGGCAAAACCAAAGTGGTTGAAATAAGGGTCAAACCCTTCTGCCAATAGGAAAAGAAAACTGTGTGAAGAAGGGGTAGTCGACATTTCGGTTGGTAGAAAAGGATCTACTAGTATCACCTCAAAGAAGCACACAGTTTTGAGTGTATTTTTCCAGGAGAGATGGGAATTTATGGTCAACTGTCATTGGTGGAAGAACTGTGGCCTGCATGCAAGTCTGCACTCGACAAAAACAAAACCACAAGAAGCATAAGGTGGAAACTCACTAAGAAGGAAGCAACACGGGCTAGACTAGTCAACATAACTCAACTATTGAGAAATCGAAAGGGAAAAGACACACAAATGACCGATAGAAGGGAAATTTTCTGCATAGTTTGTGGATGGAGGAGTCTATCAGAGCTAGCTAGACCTGTTTCAGTGCAGGTTTAGTAGCCACCACACGTGGTCGAGTAGCCTAGTTGAAGCCGCAGTGACTGGCCTTCAGGCACAATCCGACCGAGAATTAGAGCAATTGCAGTTGACAAGTAGGGAAGCACATAGATCATAGTCATAGGTAAGCATGTGGGATGTCAGGTCGGGTGCAGGAGCCTGCATCAAACTTCCTGCGCCTACATCCAAAATAGTCTTGCCTTCAAAGTGGTGAATGTTCTCAAATATAGTTTTTTAATAAGCATACATCCTCACGTGTCACATTTGGGAAAAGAGTTGTAGGGAATCTCCACAATTCCCTTGTTTTGCATGTCTTTCCTTGTACCAAATCACTAACATTCGTGCATAGCTTTACTAAATAGCAGATATTTTCTCTCTTCAACATCTCATAATTGTAATGAACAATTGCCTCAAGATGTTGATTATCAATGAACTTTTCCTCATGAGAAGGTGTCTTATCTTGAGGAGAAATTTTCTCATCAACCGACCATTTTAAGGTAATTTATAAAGAGGATGATACAATAAATTTAAGAGAGATAGTTAAAGATGACTGCATATTCCCCAGTTTTGTAGGGGAGATGGGTAATGAGGCATTGATGGATCAAATATAAAAGGAAGAATTACAAAAAAAATTGCATTGTTTCCAAAAGTATAAGAACCCTCAGCCACTTCGCATGACAATAGAATTCTTCTAGTGGTTCTATGACTTCCTTCAAACAAACCAAGAATTGCTGACAAACTAAAATACACAAGTAGGATTTGGGAGCTTTCAATTCAACATTTCAGGCTTTAATCCCAAAAATTAGATAAGAATGACATGATTTCAAACCCATATCACTATGTAATTGCATCTAGAAAATCAGTGCAAAAATTATTACATGTAGGGTCAAAATCCACTAAGTTGATTCCATGTCATTAGAAAAATTTTGCATCCTTCTTGGGAAACAAATCCATTACGGAATAGGAGTAGCCCAAGAAGTAATTTATAACATCAAACCAAAAAAGTATAAACAATGTTAGTGATTTTGTCTTTCCAAGGCATATGATAGTTAAAATTGGCTTTATTTAGGGCTACTCATTCATATACGGTTCAATGTGCAATTGGTTAACCAGATAATGAACTATCCTTCCTCAATATCTTTGCAATTCTAATTAATGGCTCAGCCTATTCTTCTATCATGCCTACAAGAGACCATGGGTAGGTATGACTAATGGCTCCTTTGTTATTTTTGACTGTAGAGTAGGTGGTCTCAACAGAGTTATAACAGATTAAAAAAGAATTATAAGCTTGACAACTTTACAAATAGGAATTATACTAAACTTGACATATTTACTCTTTTTTGATTAAGTTTTTCTTTTGGATGATAGGACCAAGGTAGATTAAATTGTGTTGAAGGACCCCCCCTTGAGGAACTAAAATTCCTACCTTAAAAACTACTAGGTCAAGTACTCCATGGAGATCACTTCCATTGCATACTTTCTTCCCATTTACAGTTGTAATGATGTCTCCCAAGACAGGCCAGCCATAAGCATCTCATTTTGTTGTTTTCTGTTAATTTTGGACAACTAGGTCCAAACTCCATGTTGTGGTGCTCCTATGAAGATACCAATATTTTTATTGGGTTCCTCTTTCGGAGAGGTGCAAGATTGATCTAAAGATCATCTTGATCCGATGAGCAGAACATTTATTTTGAATTTATTTTTAATCTATTCAAAATATATGCAGGCTGACTTTAAGGTTTTGTACCCCAGCAAGATGTGTCACACACCTCAATGATGGATATAAATAAGGTCAACGTTGGAGGACATTTCACTCATATCATCCTCACACATCTCTCTCTCCTCATCTGATTGGTTCGATCACTTGGAGACTCTTCTCTTTCCACACATGGGAAATCTGGCGGCAAATTTTTTTTGAATTCGGTCTAGGGTTTTTGCAGCAAGTTTGACCAGCGTTGACTTTGGTCAACACAAGGTCAATTTGACCCAAAAATATCCTAGAACTTTGATTTCCCTAATACGCATTTTGGTACTATTTTCGAGGCAAGACGTTGACATTGACTTTTCAATGTTGAGCTAGTTGCTGCTATTGTTTTAATTGACTGTTGACTGACAACATTCACTTTTCTGGGGTTGAATTTTGAGTTGACCGTTTGGCTGTACTGAGGGTCATGTGACATTGCTGCTTAGCTGGCCATATTGAGACTTTGTTGGTTGAAGCATCCTATTTACCGCCATAACGCACCAACACAAATATATATTTCTAGCTTGTGTTTTGTCGATCTACTGGTATGTTCTATCAACATTTTACTTTAATTTTTATGTGATTGTTGTTTGAAATTGAAGAGAAAGTAAAGTTTCATCAAGCATAGAACATACATGGTATCGGAGCTGAGGTGAAGAAAAAGCCCTAATTTGTAGCAATCACTGAAGAAGAGGATGGGTTCCTCAAACTACAGTGGCTTCAAGGTTGATGACAAATTGACTGGAAGGATGACTTCCATGCTTGGAAGATGATATTAGATCTTATGTTGGAAGACCAAGATGCCATGGAATATGTGTAGGGTAAAATCCAAGAGCCTCCATCCATTGGAACTGCTTCCGCCAAAACAAAGTATAAGAAGGGAGAGATCAAAGCAAAGCTGATGATTAAGGACTCAATTCACAAGAGTTTGGTTGCCTACATCTCTGAGCTGGGCACATCCAAAGAGACGTATGATAATTTGGTCCACATGTTCAAGGCCAACAATGCGAATCAAGTCCTATTCTTCAATAATCAATTGAAGAATATGAAGAAAGGAAGGGATGAGTCTATTCAATCATACTTTTTGAAGCTGAACGAGATTAGGAAAATTTTGCTAGCTATTGGGGAGACAATAACTGATCGAGAGATGGTACTCACTACACTTGAAGGGATCCCATCCGAATGGCATGTGTTCAACACTACCATTCTCAATAAAAATGTGATACCTAACTTTGACGAAGTAATATCAAGATGCGTACAAGAAGAGACAAGGATGAAGGAGTATGAAAGTGAAGGAAATGCTGCCTACGCTACTCTTTATAGAAAGAATAACTTTGGTGGTCCAAAGAAGAAAGGAAGAGTAGGGGCCCAAGGAAATAAGGACAAGTGTTACACTTGTCATAGGCCAGGTCACTATGCTAGAGAATTCCCTTTCAAGAGGGATTCTTCCGATGGTGATGACAACAACAAAAAACTAGAGGAATGGAAATAAAAGGAACAACAGGTTCAAGGGAAAGAGGAAGGCTCCCTCTGATGGAAATGGTCAACCTTTCAAAAGGTTGAGAAACTCCAGGTATGAGGAATCAAATTTTTCTGATAAAAGAAATGAATTCATTCTTGTATCTGCCCTCTTTGTTGCATCTCCACTCGACACTATGGATATCTAGTTGATAGATAGTGGTGCCTCAAGGCATATCATTAGGTTCAAGGAAACACTTTCTGATATGGTTGAGAAGGATACTAATCTAGAAATTATCCTTCAAGATAATGCCACATATCCCGTGAAAGGGATAGGGACTGTGACCCTCCACTTGTCTCAAGGTAAAGTCCTCCACTTGCAAGATGTACTCTATGTACCTAATTTGAAGAAGAACCTTGTGTCTATATCAGCCATGGAAGACAAAGGTTTCAATGTGGCATTCACTAATGGAAAGGTGTGCATGTAGAAGAATAACTTCAAGGAAGCTATCACGATTGGGTTTAGAGTTAATACACTCTACCAGGTTGGAGGAAGTCCACTGGGAGCGATGACATGTGATACTATCTGATAGAATGAACTATGGCATTGGAGGTTTGGACACCTTCACTACAAGGCCCTTCCCAAATCAAGGAAGGTGGTGATGGGGATGCCCGAGTTCTCAAATAATCATGAATGTGTATGTCAGGGTTGTGCTGAAGAAAAGCATACAAGGGGACCTTTCCTCTCAAGTGTCACAAAGACATCTGATGTCTTGCAATTAGTATATTCTGATCTATCTAGTATGCTGCCCATGACATCCTTGGGAGGATGTCCTTATTATATGACGTTCATAGATGACTTCTCTTGAAAAACCCAGATATACTTCTTGAAGAAGAAGGATGAGGCTTTCATGTGGTTCTGTACCTTCAAAGCCTTGGTGGAAAATTTGACAAGGAAGAAGATAAAATTTTTAAGGACCGATAATGGAACTGAATATGAGACAAACAAGTTCAAGAACTTTTGTGGAGAAGTTGGCATCAAGAGGGAGACCACAACTGTATATACTCCTGAGCAGAATGGTGTTGTTTAACGAAAAAACAAGACCAATATTGTGGAAGTTGCCCATGCCATGCTACGTGACCAGGGTCTACCGAAGTTTCTGTGGGGAGAAGCTGCGAACACTAATGTGTACATAAAAACTTGATGCCCAAATTTCTCCTTGGACTCCAAAACTCCCAAATAGGTTTTCACTGGTAAGAAACCTGACATCTCACATTTCAGAGTTTTTGGATGTCCTGTTTATTTTCACGTGCCGAAAGAGAAGAGGAGAAAGATAGATGCTTCTGGGAAGAAGGGAATGTTTGTGGGCTACAGGAAAAATTTGAAGGCCTATAGAGTCTATGTGCTTGGTCAAAGGGAAGTGGAGATATGCCACGATGTCACTTTTAAGGAATATGCTTCCCTGAGGAAGGTAGCCAATCTTCCGAGATCTGAGGAAGATCATGAAGCAAGGCCTAGAAATCAAGAAGAACTGAAGGATGAGATGATGTCTGATGTTGAAGGACCGATGGACCCAATTGATCCACCTCCTTCACTGGGGAAGAGACCATCATGGCTCAGGGACACTCTCGAGGATGCCGAGGGACATATGGCCCCAAGGGGTACATTTCATGAAAGCAAGAAGCTAAGTAGATACCAAGGGTATCTAGTAGCCATGAGTACTATTGTACAATCTGAGCCTGGATCTTTTGAGGAAGTTGTAAAGCATCAAGTATGGAAGGATGCTATGCACAAAGAGTATGAGTGCATAATGAAGAATGATGTCTGGGATGTGGTTCCAAGACTAGAGGACAAAGCAGTTGTCAAATCGAAATGGTTCTACAAGATCAACCATAGATATGATGGATGTGATGAAAAGTTCAAGGTAAGATTCATTTCCCGTGGCTTCTCTCAAAAGGAAGCCATAGACTATGATGACATATTTTCACTTGTGGCCTGATATACCACCATTCGATCTATCATAGCACTTACTGTTATGAAAAGATGGAGTCTTGATCAGATGGATGTGAAAATCGCATTTCTGCATGGTGTGATAAAGGAAGAGGTGTATGTAGAGAAACCTCTGGGGTTCGAAGTCCAGGATCAGGACCCCCATGTCGGCAGGTTGAAGAAAGCCCTCTATGGGCTGAAGCAAGCACCTAGAGCTTGGTACGAGAGGATATATAGCTACCCGATGAAGCTGGGCTTCACTCATACTAATGCTGCTCCGAACCTTTACTTCAAGGTTGATAGAGAGAAGCCTCTCATTCTGGTGTTGTATGTGGATGACCTCTTCCTGAGAGGTGCTAACCCTATCATTCATCAATGAAAGAGGGAGCTCCTTACTGAGTTTGAGATGAAGGACCTAGGATTGATGCACTATTTCTTAGGCCTAGAGGTCTGGCAGAGACTTGGCAAGATTTTCCTTTCTCAAGGAAAATACATTATGAAGCTTCTGGAAAGATTTTGTATGGTGGACTGTAAGTCCGTGTCGACACTGATGGAGCTCAACTTTAAGAAGTTGAGTGGCAGCGCTGTCGGGCCCGTGTTAGAAAATCCTACTGAGTATCATCAAATTGTAGGGGCCCTGATGTTCTTAGTGAATACCTGTCCAGATATATATTTTGCAGTGAACACTTTGAGTCAACAGATGGTTGAGCCTCATCACACTCACTGCGTTGGTGCCAACAATATTTTGAGGTATCTTCGAGGCACAATAAACCATGGGCTGAGATACACTACCGGGAGTGTGACACTCCTTGGATATACTGATGTCGATCGGGTTGGCAGTGTGGTGGATCATAAGAGCACATAGGGATGTTGCTTCACACTTGGTTTTGCTTTGATACAATGGATGAGCAAGAAGCAGAAGTCGGTGGCTTTGAGCATTGTGGAGGATGAATACATTGCAGCGAGTATGGCCTCTTGTGAAGAATTCTAGTTGCGAAAGCTCTTTAGTGAGCTGTTAAATACCACCGTGATACTATGTGATAACCAGAGTGGGATTCGGTTGTCCGAGAATCTCGTGTTCCATGATCAATCCGAGCATATTGATATCAGGTACCACTTTATCCAGGATATGGTACAGCGAGGCACTGTAAGGCTTGATCATATAGGAACTCATGAGTAGGTCACAGATATTCTCACAAATCCCCTGGGTAAGGTCAAGTTCCTAACCTTCCATGAGAGTCTTGGTATCGTGGAACGACCCTATGATGAGGGTCTTGTTAGACGATGAGCTGTAGGAGCTCTGGGGGGATTTGGGGATAGCTTCTCAGAGCTATAAGAAACCATAGGGCTAGGCTTGCTGAACCTTGTAGGTGTGCTTCTGCCCCACCGTTGTGATGATTGAGTTGGTTCACCTCTCATTATCTATGCCCTGTATGCATCCTACCCATTGAGTTCAGGGATCATGGGAAGTGCCTCTCATTTGGCCAGTGAGGTGGGAAAAGCTAGAGACTAGTAGCAAAGACTAATGGACGCATCAGAGATTTTTGTACTCTCTATCTAGGATGACACAGTCCAAACACTTGATCTGGGATCAAGACTAGTGAGGTTTTAGACCTCCTACTGACTTCAGGTTGGTATGAGACTCTTTGTGAGTCCTATAGAGGTTTTAGAACTCTGGGCTGAATCTGTCAGCCGAGAATGATGTCTTTGTGACTGACCCACTTCTGTTTTGAAATAAAGAAGCCAACAAAGCAAGTTACGATGGGATGACAAACGATGTTTGGATTGTGCAGGTGGATGGAGTTCTCCCTAGTTGAGAGGGAGTGTAAATTTTGGGCAACTAGGTCTGAAATCCATGTTGTGATGCTCAGATTAATATATCAATATTTTTATTGGGTTCCTATTTTGGAGAGGTGCAAGATCGATCTAAATATCATCTTGATCCGATGAGAAAAACGTTTATTTTGAATTTTTTTAATCTATTCAAAATATGTGCAGGTCGGATTTAAGGTTTTGTACCCTAGCAAGATGTGTCACACACCTCAATGATGGATATAAATAAGGTCAACGTTGGAGGAAATTTCACTCATCTCATCCTGACACATCTCTCTCTCCTCATCTGATTGGTTCAATCACTTGGAGTCTCTTCTCTCTCCACATGTCGGAAATCTGGAAGCAACAATTTTTTGAATTCGGTCTGGGGTTTCTGCAACAATTTTGACCAGAGTTGACTTTGGTCAACGCAAGGTCAATTTGACTTGAAACTCTCCCAGAAATTTGATTTCCCTAATCTGCATTTTTTGGCACTATTTTCGAGGCAAGATGTTGACTTTGAATTTTGAGTGTTGACCTAACTATTGCTATTGTTTGCATTGACCGTTGACTAACAACGTTGACTTTTCTAGGGTTTAATTTTGAGTTGACCGTTTGAATGTCCTGAGGGTTGTGTGACATTGCTAGTTAGCTAACCATATTGAGACTTTGCTGGTTGAAGCATCCTGTTGACCATCGTAACGCACCAACAAAAATATATATTTCTGGCTTGTCTTCTGTCGATCTACTGGTTTGTTCTATCAACATTTTACTTTATTTTTTATGTGATTGTTGTCTGAAATTGAAGAGAAAGTAAAGTTTCATCAAGCATAGAACATCTACATAAATTTACATTTTTAGTCCAGATTTTCCAGCTGGTCCATCTACAGGACCATCAAGCACCAGAAATCTAGTGACACTCAGTTGCTCAACAGACTCATCCAGTGCAAATTTAGTACCCAAAATGGGTCAAGTAATTTTCTGAAAATTTACTAACTAATAAAAAATGACACTTATAGATCTAATGGAATTCAAAAGCCCACACTAGGTGATGCTCCTGATGGAGAGTACATAGAAGTGCTTATGCCAATCAAATTTCCCGAACTATCAAGAAGAGGACCTCCAATGGTCCTGTACCATCTGTCTGAATCACATTGTGTATTGGATGGCCAGTTGCAACTGAACTTATCTACTTGGAAATCCCACTAATTATAAAAATCATCAAGGTGTGATTCAAACCAAATGTATTCACAATAACATACACTTTTTGTCCTACAAAAAGATTTGCAGAAATTTCAACCGCCATGGGTATCAATTTATCTTTTGGTGCATTCATCCATAGTACTGCAACATCATTATGTTGATCATGTCCAACTACCTATGTTTCATGTATTGAATGAACAACAATAGTTACTCTAAAATATAACAAGAAATTCTTGTCTTGATATGCTTTAGAAATATCTAAAACTATCTATAATAATCCTCACTTACTACTTGTAGATTTCATGAATCAGTTTGGAAAGGGTCTCATTAGTAAGTGTTATAGCATCAATTTTCACCCTCAGGTGATTCATGATTGTCTTTATGGCTTTGGGCACCCATTCCTACAGAATTGAACAAATTCACTAAAAAACAGTGTTAAAATTCCCATACGCGGGTATGCCCAGACTTTTCTGCGTGTATATGCGAGTCCACATGTAATTTTCCGCATATGCAATTAAAACCATTAAAAAATATATAAATTCCCTATTTTCGGACTGGGTTGATGGTTACTCCAGTAGTTCAATCACCCTAGTACGTGGCCAACTGTTTCCAACTGACTAAAACTACTTTGAGGGAGTATAAAAGCCCCTCATGTGCATGGCCTAAGGGAGAGAGAAATTTTATAGACATTATACTCTATTGGAATCCCAGTTCAAGTCTGATTCCCCATGCCTCCTGCACTTTCCCAGATTTATACAGGAAACCCTTGTTTCCTGGAGATGTTCATCCATTTATATGCCATCTCAAGTGCACAAGTCTTGAAAGTTTCTTAGCGAGGCAAGGGCGGGACGAATCCGAACGACGGTCTGCTCGAAGATCGTGGAAGGATTCAGGTGATCTCTCCACTCTTTATTTCTGTACATGCTATTCATAATAATGAAGAACCATCTTGTTCCTGAACTTCTGTGTTAGTATCTATTTGTATATGTGGAAAGATTGATTATTAAGCAGTTATTATCGTTTATATCATATTTCACATTGATTACACTAACGTTTAGGAGAAATATATGTTGTACAACTAGGTTTCCGTGCACGTTCTTTCTTGTTTTGCAGGTTGAAGGAGGAAGGAAGGTTGCTGGGGGTTTGAACCCCGCGGGATCTACATCGAACGTAGGACTACGGGTGAGTTCTGCTATCATTGTTATCTAGTTTTTTGCATTCAAGTATAGTTGTGTGTGAGTCCTTCTGAATGGCCTTCCCTGCTCTGTGGAGGTTTTGACCCAACAAACCTCTAGGGTGATTTTCCCTGAAACAATAAGATCCAAGATAAGCAGGTGGGAGAGCTTTAATTCTGACTGTAATTTTATTTTAAAATGTACCAAAATATATGTCTAGACTCTTTATAAGTTATAACTACTCATCTGAGCAGCATGCCTAAAAAATGCTTATGCAATTTGAGATATTGCATCAAAAGTTTGAGTGCCAAAATCATCTCTACTTTAAGTAGATATTGTTGGATGAAAGAGAATTTTGCTAGCATTGATGCTAAAGTAATAGGGTTGGTTCCTCCAGCTGAAATGGAAGGAATTTTGGCACTACGAAGTTTGGTTACTACTTGGGATATTTACAAAGTGTTGTTGTAGAGACATGAAATCCATCATCTGGTTGAACACTTTTTTACTCTCCTTGATTGTAAGTTAGATATCCTACAAACCATCTAATATGGTTAGCCTCCTTTCAGGTAAGGATGGGCTTCCTTGACCCTCTATAATGATGTTTACAATTTGGGGACTGTTGTAGCTCCTGGATCAGTATCATGGTTTGGTACCTGATGTGGATCTCATGTTTGAGTGTGTGGATAGGCCCACGATTAGAAGCTCATAATACGATTTGGGCAAGAAATCATCACCTCCTTTGTTTCTGTACTGTAGCAATGAAGATCACTTTAACATTACTTTTCAAAATTTGTCCTCCAAACAACTCCTAAGTTCTCCTCAAGCTTCTCGTCAAAATGATTCACACAATAGTCATCATTTTGACCCAATACTTGACAAACTCTCACTCCAAGTTTGCTGCCCAATCACTGTGGAAACCATCAGTGGTTTAGGGCATCTAACCTTGAGATTTGCCCCATCCTCATTGACTTCCACATGCTTCCCTATCACGATTTAAAACTGATCCACAAGTTAGTATCCAACTATAGAAATTATATATAACATATGCATGTATATAACCAGATTCTCTTGATCTAACAATATTTATCTTCTTGCTAAATATAGAATCCTTCCATTGTTAAAATTTTGTAGAAATTTAAAACTCAATTGCAAACACATGAAGCAATAAAAAAAATCGCACATAACAAATTTGTTTAATGGGAAAGCCTGAAGCTAAAAACCCCAACTATATATATTATGTATCATGGAGATCATGTAACAATCTCATACAAAGATTAGTACATCAAGCTCTCAGTACAATACAATCGTCACACACTAACATGAAGAGATCTGCAAAACCATGCACTGATTTTTTGCCACCTGATAGCCTGCCTCCACTGTGCAATCCTTGCTGAAGAAGACCCTTGAATTAATTTGAATATACCTTGACTTGAATACACAGTCCTCATTGGAAACTCCAATGTGTGTGTGATGCAATCTATGAATCATTATAGTCATAACAGATAGTCCATCTCACCCTTTCACCTATCTCTCCACTGGGTCTCCACTGGAACTGACATGCACTGTAGTTAATTGTTGCTTCTATTCATTTGTTAGTGAGTTAATAGTTTTGAATTAATTAACTAATTAATTCACTTAAATCTCACTAGTGTATCTTTCAGTTAGACTAGATACAACTAGCTCAACTGAGTTTAACTCACTTAACTGAGTTAAATTGAATAACAACTCCATAAACTACTCTTCCAACTCTATCATAAATTTTCCACTTCAGTTCTAACTGAGTCCTTCATGCATGAGCCACCATAAACCCTAGGAATTGCATAATTCCTTCAGCTCACTGATTTGCCAAATTTGTATACTGAAATAAAGTGCTCCAAGAGAAAAAGTTGATATTTAGAGTCTCATTATTATTAAGGGCTAATAATAATCGACACATCTATTTTTAGATCGATGATATATAAATAGACTTCGCCCAATATTCTAAAAATATAATTTCATATATTTTTCCAACTTGACAAACCATCCACAAATAATGTCTTGCAACTTCTGAAATATGATCACCATGTCTAAAAATAGACATACTCTAAAAATAGACTTACACCTAAAAGTAGCATGCGGGCCCACTTAGTAAAGGTGACTAATTTTCACTAAGCTTCATCATCTTGTTGAATCTCAACACTCCCTCTCAACAAGATAGGGATTATCCTTCATCCCGATCCTGGCTCTATGGTATTGAAATTTTCTCCTACCGAGCGCCTTCATCAGAATATCTGCATCCTAATCTTCCGTAGGAATGTACTGAAGCAACATGATCTTCCCCTGCACACAATATATGATATGATGATACCGGATATCAATATTTTTAGATCTATCATGAAACACAAGATTAATCGAGAGTTTAATGCAACTCTGATTATCACAATGTATCACTGTAGGATCTAAATGTGAATCGAACAAACCGACTAGGATCTTCCTCATCCAGATAGCCTCATATGCAACTTGACTTGTTGCCATGTATTCTGCTTCCGCTGAACTAAGTGCCATAGATCTTTGTTTCCCGCTATACCAAGAAACTGTTGTAGATCTGATATTGAAAACCCCTCCTGATGTTCTCTTTCTGTCCATTGGGCTACCTGCCCAATCTGCATCCATGAAGCCATGCAACTTCACCTCATCTGTCTGTCTGTACCATAAGCCATACTCAGATGTGCCCCTGAGATACCTCAGGACATGCTTTCCTACTTTCCAAAAGAGCTTGGTAGGCTTAACCATCGCTTGTGAAAGATATTTTACCACATAGCATATGTTCGGTCTCGTATTAACTAAATACATGAGTGAACCCACCAACTATCGATAAACAGTGGCATCCACTACCTCTGCTGATGTAGCATCCTCTTTCCTCCAATTTCCTGGAAGAGGAGTGTCGATAGGCTTGCAGCCTTGCATGTGAAACTTCTCAAGTATCTCCCAAGCATACTTGCCTTGAGACACAAATAGTTCACCTTCTCGCTGCCATATTTCCAATCCAAGGAAATAATGAAGGAGGCCCAAATCATTCATATCAAACTCCTTTGAAACATCTGCCTTGAATGAGTGTATCAACTGCTCATCACCCATTAGTATTGAATCATCAACATAAAGAAAAATGGTTAAAAGCTTACCCTCCACCACAATTTGGTATAGGTTTGCATCCGCCTCACTCTTGGTGAAGCCAAGTCCAGTGAAATAGTTGTCGATTCGTTTGTACCAAGCACGTGGTACTTGCTTCAGCCCATACAATGCTCTTTTGAGCCTGCACACATTTGACTTGCTGCTAAAGATTTTGAATCCTTCAGAAAGCTCAATGTACACTTATTCCTCAACGATCCCATTAAGGAACACAGTCTTCACATCCATTTGATGAATGTGCCAACCCATGACAGGTGCAAAGGTTTATTCATAATCAATCCCCTTGATCTGTGAGAAGCCTCGGGCAAAAAATATTTCGTTATACTTCTCAACACTCCCAGCAACATCTTGCTTTACCTTGTAGATCCATCTTGATCCTACAACTGACTTACCCACCAGCCTTGGAACAATATCCCAAGCACTGTTTCTGACAATGGACTCATACTCCTCCACCATGGCATCTACCCATGTGGGCTCCTGCACTGCTTCTTCAAAAGAAGATGGCTCTATCATGATACGCTTGCTCATGAGAGCCATGTATCTAGTAAATCAGTCAGGAGACTTTCTCTGTCTACGGTGTGATGTAGAGACTCCTACATTCTATGCCGCATCAAGCTTCAGTCTCTCAAATTTTGTGGTACACTTTCTACCTATTCTGATGTTTGGTTCTACATGAGTGGAATCGTCCACTCCATGAATACCTTCCTGTGGTTGATCCACACCTAGAGGCTCATCTTTGGGAACAAGAAGTTCCTTATCTACATGCAAGTGTAGCTCCCTCTCAAGTGACAACATCATGGCTTTCACCTCATTGAATTTTATATCCTGTCGCACCACAGTTATTCAATTTTTTGGAAAATACACACGATAATTATGGGTTGTTTATGTGTACCCCACAAATATCCCAACTTCTGCAGTCAGCTCCAGCTTCTTCCTAGTGTCCTTTGTCACATGAATGTAAACAGATGAGCCAAAAATATTCAAATGAGAAATATCAGGATTCTTACCAGTAAAATCTTCTTCAGGTGTACTCATGCAAAGTACTCTATGAGGACAACCGTTTTTCACATAAACCTTAGTGTTGCATGCT
Organism: Pinus albicaulis; assembly: GCA_034641835.2. Classification (NCBI taxonomy): domain Eukaryota; kingdom Viridiplantae; phylum Streptophyta; class Pinopsida; order Pinales; family Pinaceae; genus Pinus; species Pinus albicaulis. The sequence goes on along the minus strand of CM076579.1, from coordinate 1,165,003,827 downwards.
TCCTCCCACAAGTGCATCAGTAGGCCTTGGTCATCCAACATCGCTTGTGCAGCACCCACGATCATTTCGTTCTTCCTCTCCACGACCCCATTATGCTATGGTTTATGAGGCGCTATGAGTTCTCTTCATATTTCTTCTTTGCTACAGAAGTCTTTGAATTCGTTCGAGATATATTCACCACCATTATCGCTCTGTAGAGCTTTCACTTACTTCCCCGACTCCTTCTCCACCAATGCTTTAAAATCACAGAACTTTGAGAATGTTTCACTCTTCTTCTACATGAAGAAGATCCAACATCTACGAGAATAGTCATCAACAAATATAACATAATACTTGTGTTTTTCCGTTGAAGCAACCGAGAAAGGTACACACATGTCTGTGTGAATTCTCTCCAGGATCAACGAAGCACGGTTCTCCTTCTCATGAAAGGTGGTCTTCAAAAACTTACTCATAGTACATCCCTTGCACTGATCTGACTGCGCAAGAGTACCCTTGGGAAGTCCAGTAGAGATCTGCTGGAAAATCTTCAAAGTGCCATGGTGAAGATGGCCCAATATCCTATGCCATAATTCGCCCTCACCCCAGCTCACGACTTCTTTTTCTTTGCCCATCATTGCAGCACAACCATCTACCTCCAGCTTGTAGAGATTATTAAGTTGAATCCATATCCTCTTGGTTTGAACCATTGTTTTATGTTGCAGGAAATCTTTCCCATCTCTAAAAACAATGTCATAACCTCTGTCTTCCAACATTGCGACCGAGACCAAGTTTTTCTTTAGGCTTGGAACATGCATAACATATTTCAATAGAAATGGATTACCTGACTCCCTCTAAAAGGTAATGGTCCCAATTCCAGTCGCAATGTATCGACCATTGTCTCCCATCTCTATATGCATTTGGAGATCCTTCTCCTCCAAGTCACTAAACAACTCCTTATCTCTCGTCATATGGAAAGACGCACCACTATCAAGATACCACACCAATCCCATTGAGCTTGAAACCAAAAATGCGATCAAAGAGAAATCAAGTTCAAATTGCGAGGCTAAGGCCTCACCCATTACAGCTCCAGTAGCCTTCTTGTTCTTCTTCTTGTGTGGGAAGTTAGTGGCGAAATGCCCATGTTTGTGACAGCGAAAAACACTTCACCTTGGACAAATCCTGCTTCTTGCCTTTAGCCTCAGATTTTGAAGGGAATTTCTTCCCCTTCCCTTTCCTTGCTTTGGAAGCCAAATTGTAATTCTTTTCATCTTCATTCTTCAATGAAGAGCTATCCCTGGTACTTCACCTTTTCTCCTCCCGCACAAGATCTGACCAAAGTTTCTCCCAACCCGACAGTTTCTCCCGTCCATTGACAGAGTCTTCGTAGCTATGCCAAATATTCAGAAGCCCAAGGAGAGACAAGCTCACCAATTCATCATCATCAACAGTAATTCCCACAGTTCCCAATTCATCCCTACAGTGGACAAACTTCGTGAAATATTTTGGAATACTTTCGCCCTTCTCCATTTTATTTTTCCGAGCTTATCTTTCAGCGCCAACTTCCTCTGGTCACTGCTGCTTTGGAAAAAATCTGTCAAATCCTTCCACATTGAAAATGGAGTGGATTTTTCATGAAGGTTGGAAAAAATATGGCCCTTCACACCTTCCAACATAATTCTTCTTGTCTTTGCCACCTTCTTTTTCCATGCATCAAGTAATGCAACATCTCTAGAACTAGGCTTAGGACCATCGCTATCGATGAAATCCTTCAGTCCATTATCTTCCAGCACTGCCTCCATCCTATCCTTCTAGGATATGTAATTCGATCTTCCTTCAAGGGCATACTCCAATCATAACCCATTTAAAGACATTTCAATGTATACTTAACTGTCGCACCAAGAAATTGCTGCAGTAAATTCGAATTGTCCACCAGCACAAACTGAGCAATTCTTCACAATTGCAATCTTCAAAAATTAACACTGCTCCAATACCTTGTAGAAATTATGTATAGCATATTCATGTATATATCCAGATTCTCCTGATCTAACAATATTTATCTTCTTTCTAAATACAGAATCCTTCCACTGTTAATCTTTTGCGGAAATTTAAAACTCAATTGCAAACGCATGAAGCATTAAAAACAATCGCACATAACACAATTGTTTAACAGGAAAGCGTGAAGCTAAAAACCCAAACTATCATATATTATGTATCATGGAGATCATGTAACAATCTCATACAAAGCTTAGTACATCAATCTCTCAGTACAATACAATCGTCACACACTAACATGAAGAAATTTGCAAATCCATGCACTGATTTCTTGCCACCTGATAACCTGCCTCCACTACACAATCCCTGCTAAAGAAGACCCCTGAATGAATTCGAATCTACCTTGCCTTGACTATGAAATCCTCATTGGAAACTCCAATGTGTGTGTGATGCAATCAATGCATCACTATAGTCACAACAGATAGTCCTCACCCTTTCACCTATCTCTCCACTGGGTCTCCACTGGAACTGACATGCACTGTAGTTAACTATTGTTTTTGTTCAGTTGTTAGTGAGTTAATAGTTGTGAATTAATTAACTAATTAATTCACTTAACTCTCACTAGTGTATCTTTCAGTTAGACTACATACAACTAGCTCAACTGAGTTTAACTCACTTAACTGAGTTAAACTGAATAACAACTCCATAAACTACTCTTCCAACTCTGTCATAAATTTTCCACTTCAGTTCTAACTAATTCCTTCATGCATGAGCCACCATAAACCCTAGGAATTGCGTAATTCCTTCAACCCACTGATTTTCCAAATATTTATACTGAAATAAAGTGCTCCAAGAGAATAAGTTGATATTTAGAGTCTGATTATTATTAAGGGCTAATAATAATTGACACATCTATTTTTAGATCAACGATCTATAAATAGACTTCGCCCAATATTCTAAAAATATAATTTCATCTATTTTTCCAACTTGACGAACCATCCACAAATACCATCCTGCAACTTCTGAAATATGATCGCCATGTCTAAAATTAGACATAGCCTAAAAATAGACTTACACCTAAAAATAGCCTGCGGGCCCACTTAGTGAAGGTGACTGATTTTCACTAAGCTTCATCATCTTTTTGAATCTCAACACTAATATCTACAAGAATGCACTGAAATACATACCTTAAGCTCACTTTTTTGAGGTCTCCTTCATTGCTGCAATCTAGGCTTGGTTAGGGCATCACACAGTCCATTCTCCTAGCCTTCAATTCTTCCCAAAATTTCTATAGATGAAAGTGGCTGCCCTTTGGAAGTACCCTCCTCCTCAACGATGTTGTCCTGGGTAGGAGCCAAACCTAACACTACCCTACGCAGCTCTGTTTAGGTTGGTTTAGGCTCGTGGCCCTCCCACAACAACCATCTAGGGATGCAACTATTTCTTCCAAGGGTCTAAATACCCTAACGTACCCTAAAACATACATAAATTCTCCCCTCTTCCTTGGCCCTCTAGAACAACAAATCGGCCTTCATAATAGTCACCAAGAGTTCCCTGAACTTCCCTCTTCTCCATGCTATCAGCCCTCTTATGTCTATGGCCCAAAATATAAGCTTACTTCTCCTCCCTTTGTGATGGAAATGACAAGATTATTAAAAATATTCACAAGTGTAGGCCTCGTATAACATGAGAGGTAATAAGCCTCTTATAACATGAGAGGTAACAAGCCAGAGGGCCAAAATTCTCCAAGTGCAGCCTGCTTGGGTGCAATATTCTACTGGATTAATTCTCATGCCATATGTTGGGTAATAGGGCCCACCAATCATGCATTTATTTAATGTTTGGGGATGCCCACCATCTTGGGAGGATATGTTGTCATTTCCCTACCAAATATGTGAGATGTGCACCCACACATGGGGACACCTACCCTGACAATTACTCATACATACATCAGAAATGACATGTGACAATTTCTGTAAGAGTCTAAGACTGAAGTATTCATACATAATTGTGTTAGATGAAATGATTTTATGATCTTATGTGTTCTATTTCTATCATTGATAAATGATATAGTCCATTCTCATGTATGCGTGAGATTTTTTTTTATCCTTGTCTCTTTTATCTTAGATGGGACCTAGTTGTATTAAGGATGTGTCCCACCCCTAACAGATGGTTCAATCAATGGATCTATGTTCACTATCAGTCCCCCCTGAATGGATCCAACCACCATCATATGCAAAATGAATTTGGGTTGGCTTATAATTTAGCATTTTCCTATCCGTGATGTACAACGCAACTATTGGGGACATCTCTTTTTCTTTTGGGGTGTTACCCACATCCTAGAAAATTGGTGATGTAAATGCTCCTGAAGATGGGTAGATGTCCCTCAACTGTCTTAGGAATGTCTAGTTTCCACCTGTCAAAATTAGTTCCTCTTAAGTGCGCTTGATGAAAGGTGGAAACAAATCTAGAATTCCCTTGGGTGTGCTAGAATGGTATACAGAGGAAGGAAAGAAAGTGGTGGTGTTACTATTAGAGCTGTTAGTAAATAAAAAATATTGGCAACAAATCTAACATTAGAGTTGTCCACCTTCACTGCATAAGGCCCATTGAAGAAATAATTTATATTTATCAACATATGAGGCCACCTTCACTGCATAATTCCCATTGAATATTTAGTTAACAATCACTCATTGCAAAAAGGATCAACTTTGTTAATAGGGCCCAAAATAGCTAGTAGGCTCTCATTATAAGTGCCCATAGATAGATAAGATTTTATATGGATAGTTTTATATTAAGTAGAAGGATATGTAATGTTTTGTCAAGAATTATGTATGTATTTGGAGAATTCCTCTTGGAGGTTTCCCTCTTGAGGTGGAAAGTAAACATAGCTCTCTATTTTTTATCATCAAATAGATTTTTCTTAGGTTTTATTTCTCTTTTCTCTTGTGTTCTTGGGTTCTGCACTACATTTATGTGATTTCTCTAAATTGTGGAGTTAATTACACTACAAGGGTGGTGGTTCTTGAGTACATTCCTTCGGATTCACAAGTTGCAAATATTTTTACAGAGCCCCTAGAAAATGCAAATTTTAAGATGTTAAGGGAGAGACTAGGTTTGGTGGAGAACACTTTCCTTGCAAAGAAAGCATTTATAGTTTTTATCTATTGCTCAATTAGCTCTATAACACTAATGGCATATCAATATGACTAATTTATACCATGTAATGATACGATCCAACAGATCCTTCTTCCTAGTTTCCTATGTGCAACAAAGAGAGTGAAAACTGATGACTGGACACTAATTTGTTGCGGAAGAAAAGTGGCAATGATATAGAGAGAGAAAGTGAGGGCACATGCATGCTTCCAATTTTCATATACCAGACTCATCCTTGTCCCAAATTTAGAACTATTTTTCATATTTAGCATTCCAAATAGCTAGAGTTTGCTTTTACCAATTGTAGCATGTAATATCCCCAAATAGGGATAATAGAAAAATTAAAATATTTCCAAAACTTGGTCACAGAAAAATCTGAAAAATTATTGGTATATAAAAAATTCTACACTAAACCGAGGTTTATATTCAAATCACTGATCTGATTTTTCTACTAAAAGAAGTAAATTATAAAGTATTTATGAACTTAGAAAAAGTACAACAAATCCCTTTATTTCCGCCCAAAAATTCTAGAAATGAAATACAATGACTTTCTTTTAATTTTTCTTAGTTAAAACATAATTAAGTATGTACATTTAAACACAAAGTATCTCAGACACTATTTTTTAATCCCTAGTCATCCTCTTGAATGTTCAAAAATATTAGAGTTGTCATTTGTGTGAATACAATTTTTTCGGTTCCTTATGATTAATCATTATCCTATAAATCTAACAAATTTGTATATGCCCATTACTTCAATATTTTTGACAGTAGTAGATGGTATTGGTTGCATATTGTTTACTTGTCATTTATCATTCGTATCATTTGATTGTATGCCTTTTGTAGGTTGTTGGCCATGTTTTTCTTGTAATAACGTTTTTGGACATCTTTTCCAGCTGGTGCAATTTCTGGAGGTTTCTCTGACATAAGAGCCAACTTAGAGGCACCAAAAGTTTCATCATTTTGTGTATCAGTTTCAGAAAAGGAGAATAATTTTTTTTCCAATGTTTCTATGAAGAATAATGTTGCAAATATTGGTGATGCTTCCAAGGTAGTTGTCAACAAGAAGAAGAAAAAATGAAAATTTTTCAGTAAGGCAAATGTTGCAGCTCCCACTGGTGATTTATATAATGATTATAAGGTTAAAGAGGAGAAGGAGGAATATGTGAACCTTCCAGAACCATCCAAAGTAGTAACCAATGTTGTCAAGAGTAAGAATTTATCAAAAGAGCCTGAGAAGCAAGTCCTAAAATAAGTGGATGTCTGGGAAGATGCAGCTGAGCTTTCAACTCCTATGTGTCAAGTAGATATTTTAGTTACTAAATGTTCACAAGACAGAAAGTACTCCAGTGATTTTTTTTTTGAAAATCAATGATCAGTGCAAAGATCTACCAAATCATTTTGAAATTTGTCCAGAAACTATTGAATTACTTGGAAATTCCCGAAAAGTTTCAAGGCATGTAGGAGAGGTTGATGCATTAGAAACCACTATAAGAGGACTTGAAAGGCAACCAAGTGGGAATTATCTACTTGAACGCCGTGGGATAAATATGGCTACTTTGAATGATGATAATTGGGCCAAGCCAGTGGATGATTTTGCTGTTGGTTGTGATATGCAGATGGCTGCTGGTCTAAGTGGTTCCTCTTCTATGTTTCAACTTGGCCAAAGTTATAATACTGGCTTTGCAAGAAATACTTGTGTAGCACAAATGAGTATGAATGGCATCCTTCTTGGAGGGCCTTATGTGCAAGCACCATTTCCACAAGTTGGACTAGTGAGAAATAATTCTGATGCTGATAGGTGGAAGCATGCTTCTCATTCGCAAAAGGGTTTGATTCCTCCTCCACAACCTTCTCTTCCGACAATTCATAAATCAGAGAACCGATATGAAGTGGGTAAGTTTATTGATGAGGATCAGTTGAAAAAGAACAAAATTAAATCCGTCCTTAATAAATTGATGCCCCAAAAGTTTGAAAAACGTTTTGAACAGGTCAAAGAAGTGAACATTGACTTTGCATCATGTATTCATGGTATAATATCTCAAATATTTGACAAAGCCTTGATGGAGCTGACTTTTTGTGAAATGTATGCAAAATTCTATTTTTAGCATGCTGCAGGATTACTAGAATTTTATGAAGATAATGAGAAGGTTGTTTTCAAGCGAGTTCTCTTGAACAAATGTCAGGAAGAATTTGAAAAAGATGAAAGAGAAGAGGCAGAGGTTAAGAAAGAAGAAGAGGATGGTGAAAAAAGCCTTTCAGTAGAAGAAATATGAGAGAAGAAGGTTGCAGCACAACAATGAATGCTAGGAAATATAAGGTTTATTTGTGAGCTTTATAAAGAAAGTATGCTGAGCGAAAGAATTATGGGTTCATTCATCAGGAAATTAATTGGTGAATTTCATCTTGCAGAGGAGGAAAATGTTGAAGTTTTGTGCAAACTGATGAGCACTATTGGTCATATGATTGACCATTCAGAGGCCAAGGGACATATTGATGCTTACTTTGATAGGATGAAAAAAATGTCCAATACCCAAGGGCTTCCCTCTAGGCTGAGGTTCATGTTTAAGGATCTGATTGATATGAAGTGGAATGGATGGAAACACAGGTGGAAGGTTGAGGGCCACAAGAAAATAGAGGAAGTGCATCGGGATGTTGTGCAAGAAATACATGGATAGAGAGGCTGCTCATGTGGTACCAATATCGGACATGCAGGTCCGAGACTTGTGAAACCACTTGATCATGGTGTGAGAGGACTTGCGATGCCACCTTGCATGGCATGTGCAAAAATGGGTTCACTTCCACATTTGGGTGGGATTAAAGGGCCACAACCCGATATGTGACCACGTGACTGTGGATTCACCAGTCAAGATGCTCATATTGTGGATTGGGCTCAATTTGAAAATCGGTCTATGCCAAGCCCTTCAACACACAAAGCTTTTAATGATGGGAACTTGACTCTTGGTCCTAAGGGATGTCTTGAAAAGGGAATAGGAGGGAGGGCTCAGCCTCTGCCATATGCTAAGAGTGTTCTAGAAAATATTCCACCATTCACATCTCCAAGTAATAGACGAATAGGTGTATGTCTGATTTCAGGTTGTAATTCTGACTGGATGCTAGTTGGTATGAGAGATGAAATTTTGGCAAGGACTTATGCTGCAAAAAAAACCTTTATTTGCAAAATCATGTGTCCAAGAAATAAATGTTTTGGATAATGACATAAGAGAGCTTAAGAATTCATACTCATCAGGTGACAGAGGTGGGAAGACTGCAAATGTTGAATTTCAACAAGTGACAAGGTTGTGTCAATCATGGCAAAAACAAAGTGGTTGAAATAAGGGTCAAACCATGATGCCAATAGGAAAATAAAATTGCGCGAAGAAGAGGTGGGCGACATTTTGATTGGCAGAAAAGGATCAACCAACATGACCTTGAAGAAGCACGTAGTTTCGAGTGTAGTTTGCTAGTAGAGGTGGGATGGTATTGTCGAAATTCGTTGGTGGAAGAACTCTAGCCTGCACACAAGCTCGCACTCAAAAAAAACAAAACCACAAGAAGCATAAGGTGGAAACTCACTAAGAAGGAAGAAACACGTGCTAGACTAGTCGACACCACTCAACCGTTGAGAAATCATGAGGGAAAAGACACACAAATGACCGATAAAAAAGCAGTTGTCAACATACTTAGTTTGTGGATGGAGGAGTTCTATCAGAGCCAGCTAGACCTGTGTCAGTGCAGGTTTAGTAGCCACAACACATGTGGTTGAGTAGCCTAGTTGAAGTCACAGTGACGTCCCGTGAGGCACAATATGATCGAGAATTGGAGCAACTGCAGTTGAAAAGCTGGGAAACACATAGATCGTAGTCATAGGTAAGCAGATGGATTGTCGGGTCAGGTGTAGGAGCCTGTGTCAAAATTCTTGCGCCTAAATCCAAAATAGTCTTGCCTTCAAAATGGTGCACGTTCTCAAATATAGTTTTTTAATAAGCATACATCCCCATGTGTCACATTTGGGAAAAGAGTTGTAGTGAATCTCCACAATTCTCTTACTACCCATGTCTTTCCTTGTACCAAATCACTAACATTTGTGCATATCATTTACTAAATAGCCAATATTTTCTCTATTCAACATATCATAGTTATAATGAAAAATTTCTTCAAGATGGTGTTTATCAATGAATTTTGCCTCATGAGAAGGTGTCTCATCTTGAGGAGCAATTTTCTCACCAACAAAACATTTTGAGGGAATTTATAAAGAGGATGATAGAATAAATTTAAGAGCGATAGTTAAATATGACTTCATATATTCCTAGTTTTGTAGGTGAGGTGGGTAATGAGGCATTGATGGATCAAATATCAAAGGAATAATTACAAAAAATTTTGCACTGTTTCCAAAAGTATAAGAACCCTCATCCACTTCATAGGACAATATAATTATTTTAGGGGTTCTATGACTTCCTTCAAATAGAGCAACTAAGAATTGCTAACAAATTAAAATACAAATGCAGGATTTCAGAGATTTCAATTCAACATTTTAGGCTTTAATTAGACAAGAACGAGACGATTTCAGACCCATATCACTATGTAATTACATCTACAAAATCATTGCAAAAATTAGTGCATTTAGGGTCAAAATCCACTAAGATGATTCCGTGTCATTCGAACAATTTTTCATCCTTCATGCTAAACAAATCCATTATGGAATAGGAGTATCCCAAGAAGGAATTTATAACATCAAACCAAAAAATTACAAGCAATTTTAGTGATTTTTTCTTTCCAAGGAATATGATAGAGAAAAATGGCTTTATTTAGGGCTACTCATCAATATAGGGTTCACTGTGCAATTGGTTAACTAGGTAATGAATTGTCTTTCCTCAATATTTTTCAATTCTACTTAATGGCTCAACCTATTCTTCTATCATTCCTACAAGAGACCATGGGTAGGTATGACTAATGGCTCTTTTTCTATTTTTGACTGTAGAGTAGGTGGTCTCATCAGAGTTTTAACAGAAACAAATCAAATTCAAATTTTATAGATATAAAAGATATAAACAAATGTCAATGTCTTTGTTTGATTGTTACTTGACTCTGCTGTGGGCATGTTACAGGAAATGTGATTGGAAAAAGGACTGGTAAACAATGCATATCATGTCTTGGATATGGTTCATTCGCTGTTAGAGATCGCTTAGCCACTTGAGCCATCGACTTTGGAAATGTTTCTAGTAGGAATTCCTATGGTTTTTAAATGTTGTGATTATTTCACCTCATTGTTATTTTGGGCAAGAAAATGTTTTAGGAATTCCAAACATGACATTGGTGGAATGGTAAACAAGTATTTTATAATTGCATTTTCCATTCCATGATATCCTCTCTTTATTGTTTGATTGTATTTTGAATGTTTATTTTATTTTGTTTTTTCTTTTAACTATGAAATTGAAAATACTTAGTATCATGTTCATTTAAACAAAAACCAGAGCTTGAATATGAAATTAGTATTACACTATATTGATTGGAATCCTTATAGATATTTTGTGTTAAAATATTTTCATGATAATCAAAAAAAGGTTACTTTCATGTTGTTATTTGAGTACATGTTGTTTATGCAATTGACTAAGTTCATGCGTTAGAAAATGAAATCTTGTTGTGAATAAAATGACAAGGATTAAACATCACACCTCATATTATTTATTTTCACAAGTTATCTACAGCTTGAGCTTTTTAGCATATAACTTAGTCGACATGATTTTTCCTAAGCTCTCCTTGAAATTTGAATACTAATTTACTAAGATGTTCTTTTCTATATATGGTGACATTTTATTTGCTTTGTTTATACAGGTTATCTGGCCACATTATAGTGGCCATTGTCACCCCAATGAAGAAAATTTGTTCAATTTTCTTACTTGTATGGGGAAAAATGGCTTTAACATTGCTGATGTTGAGGTATATGTTGTATAAACTATTTATAGTCTAATTTAGTTTATATTCTAGTGTTAATTTTCTTTCACGTCTTACACTCTACATTGTATCTTCTTTTGTTTTTACAAAATGAACTCAGTATTGATGGTAAGAAATAGGAAATGAAAGAAGAGGGGAGCAATAACATTGGAGCGACAAATGCAAAGAGAGAGAGAGGAGAACTAGTCTGGAGATACCCTTAGTGCCAATATCCCACATAAGACACACATATAAAAACTGATGGTCAAGTCTTCCGAGTTTGTGAATTCACCTACAATGCCTTGACAACACAATGATAATGTTTTGAAGTGATCAAACATCATTTTGTATGTAAATTATAGTCTAACCAATATTAAGTTGGAAACCCATATTGTAATACTTTAACATTTCATATAATATAATTTATGTGGTGGAAATTATTTATAGTTGCATTTGATATTTTTAGTATTCTAATTAACATATGAAACTTTGTGTTTTCATATTAGATGAACATGCACATTGTATGACATTTTTTAAATCATACAAATTAATTTATGTTGATTAATACTAAACACAAAATCAATTTGAAATTACTAAATTAGTAGTTTATATTGATTAATGATGAACACAAATAAAATGAATATACGACTAAATTAGTTATTTATAATGATTATTAATGAAAGTAAATGAAATGAATATAAACTACTAAATTAGTCGTTTATATAATGAATATGAAACTACCAAAAAAAGATAAATGACTACTGCAAATGATAAATTTGTGATTACAAATGATGACTAAATTTTGCATATATACGACTACTAGTAGCTAATTTATAGTATCTTATAACACGACCAAAATTTAGTCATATTTCTTCGGTCATTAATTGGTTTCAAACTATGGCTAAAACTTGCATATATATGACTATTAGTAGCTAATTTACAGCATCTTATAACACGACCAACATTTTGGTCATATTTCTTTGGTCATTAATTGGTTTTCTCGGGTGACCATATAGTAATATATTTTTTTGTATATTTGGTCATTAATTGTGACAATTAATGACCAAATCAAAGATTAAATCAATGACTAAATCAATGACCAAATTAATGACCAAATCAATGACTAAATTAATGATCAAATCATTGACTAAATTAATGACAAAATCACTGACTAAATTAATGACCAAATTAACGACCAAATATACTACTAGAAAAAAAAAATTTGAGATAACCAATTAATGACTAAGCTAAAAACGGATAAAATTTGGTCGCATTATAAGATACTGTAAATTAGCTACTAGTGGTCACCGACCGAAAAATAGTCATTTATATGCAAATTTTATTCATTTTATACTATTGCGTGTACTTGACATGTAAAGAGATGTAATGACATTTATGGAAATCTATGACAGTACACAGGGGTCACTGAAATGGTCCTCCAATGTTCGGGATGGGGATTGCAGGCATGGTGACAAAATACTGTGTAACAGATGCCCCCTAAAGCATGAAGTCCAAGAGAGAGGGAGGGGTGAAATGCTTTACGAGAGCATGCCCAAACCAAAATGCCGTTGTCGGAAGACCTACAAGATCAAGTATAACGGATATCTCTGATACATGAATATGTGGTCTGGGCACATCCATCCATAATAGAGAACATGTAATAAGATCTAAGGTATGGACGCGGCCATCTAGTGAGAAGGATCATCAAACAGACTCAGGTATGGTCACAACCATCCAATCAGAAGAGTCATGCATATAGTCATGATAAACCAAATCGTCCTGCACCCTGGATTTCATCAGACAAAACCCAGGGTCTTGCGCTCCGTCTCGACCCGAACAAGTAGAAATTCAAGCATGTGAATAAATGAGCTAAAGTCAAACATGCAAGAAAGTCACTTGATTACCAGCCGATGATGAAAGTTGTTAACAGGCGCGAGAGAGACCACTGTTGGGATATTCTGACACATAGGAAATAGTTAAGAATAACTTATTCTAGTGTAGAGTTAGGTAAAGTGTGTTTCTTTACCATGTACATTTGTAACTTATAATCCGATGGTTATCTCTCACCTCGGTATTAACGACACTTGATTCGTGGCTTAACACCTAATTAGTCCATGATCTCTATTTAAAGAGCATGGAGGGTCATTTTTCTGGTAACCGTTTATGAGAGAAACATACGTAACTTTCCTTTTATATTAATAAATTGCCTGAAGTGGCCGCGTTGGCTCAGGCCGTGGACTGTTTCCCTCTTTGAGGGTTTTAACCACGTGATTATACTGGTGTACTAATTTGTGATCTATTTGTGAGTGGTGACCTTTGGTTCTTGATCTATGGAACTTACCTTATAAATTCCTACATGGTATCAGAGCTATTTTGAGGGCTGCATCCGTTGTTGATCAAAATCCGAAGTCAGTTTGATTGCATGCGAATGTCGTTTTGTAGATCTACTATTTATGAACATTTTTGGGCTTGGAGAACTACTCTGTTGTGTCTGGAGCATATTTTACAATGAGGAACACCTTTCGTTTCATGCGAAAAGGTTTCCAACTGTCGAATTTATGATAGTTTAGATCTGGAGGTATAAAGCATCTATTTTGCAGTTATATTTGTTAATAGTTCTTCTTATTTCGGTTCCCTCTTTTTTTCTTTGGTTTTTAGGTTTTATTTATTTTCCAGATCTATACCCTCTTCTCTTTGTATTCTCTTTTCTCTGCGCTGCGTGCGATCTTGGAAAACCGGAAACAGGAAAAGGGAATTTTTTTGCTACGTATGCTCTTTCCCCGCGTTTTTGTGTGATCTTGGGAAATCAGAAATAGTGAAACAATTGATAGTTGCCGATAAGGCTAACCAAAAATATAACATTCTACCATAAGGCTTGTAATTCATTTTTTTTTTGCTCGATTTTTGGGTTTTTTTTTGTGCAGGAAAAGGCATGCACACCGAAGAGTAAAGAAAAAAGAACCCTTCCTCCTTTCAAACAATAACATAATCCTTTTACTATCTCACTTGGTGAGGGGTTAGTTTATGAGAATAGAGGTCTTGGGTTCAAATCTCTTTCTCAAGCTTCTTTTGTAAAAAAAAATTGTTAGAAGGAGCGGATTTTTTTTTTTTAAAGTCGCACTTCATCTCGTCCCTATAACTATTCGACATGTTCAACTCGTTTTTTAAAAAAGGAATAACTTCTTCATCCGGAAGCCGTTTTTCGAGCCATTTTTTTTTAAACGTCCTAATGTTTCGAGATATTTCCATTAGAGAAGTTAGTTTCAGCTTTTTTTAGCTTCAGTTTAAAAAAAATGGAAATTGCATGCTCGATTATTCTTAACAGCACCAATTATTTCCAATCTCTACCTCACATGGTAGATATACTTAGAAGTAAAGGGATTTAAAAAATAGCCACAGGGGCAGACACTAAACCTTCCGATGATGATAAAGTCACTAAATGAGAAAATAAACAAGATCAAGCACGAGGTTTGATAGGAATGTCCATTTCTTAAGATCTTCAATTTCATATCCTTGACATTGACACCCCTCATTAAGCCCTGTATACGCTAAATACTGTCTTTGGCATTCAAAATAAAATCAAGGCTCACCAACTTGAAAATGAGTTGCTTACTTTGGACCCTAATAATTTCTCCTCTATTGAAGACTTTTTTTTCAAATTCAAGACCCTTAGACTTATTTTGGAAGGTTGTAAGGTGAAAAAGGAAGATAGTAGCCTCATCTATTGCATTTTTGCTAAGATTGGTCTTGCTTACTCTGTATTTGTTTCCTCCTTCCATTCCACTAGAGAAGCCATCATTTCTTCACGAACCACCTACAAGAATCCCTCTTTTGATTCCTTTTGTGATTCTTTGATAAGAGAACAAGAAAAAATCTTACTCCTTGATCTTATCACTTCTGGAAACACTTCTAAGAAAGCCTTAACAACCCAACAGAAATGATATCAAAAGAATCCCAAGAAGCGGTATCCTAAAAAGTATGGTCCGAAACCAAAAATGGGTCCTAAGCAATTTCAGCTACAAACTGAAAAAGAAACTCACCAAAATGATAAGGCATATAAAAACAAAGGAAAGAAGATAGATAGACATTGAAACTTTTGCAATCGTGATGGCCATATAAAGTCCAAATGTTTTAAGAAGATGGAAGCCTTAGAAGCAGCAATGATGAAGCACAACGTCAATTTGGAGCACTCTTCACCTTCATATTTAGGAATGGCACTTTCTGCTTGGGGTTATCAAGCATTGAGATCTGGTTATGGATTAAATGTATCTTCCTCTTCTCATTCTCATGAGTGGCTCATTGATTCTGGAGCTTCTTATCACATGGCCAAAAATAAAGCCATGTTTTCTTCTTTAAATGACTGTAACACCAAAAATATTTATGTTGGTGATGATAGATCTCTTAGTGTTGTAGGATTTGGAACCATTCATCTCGATAATGGTCAATTTAATGATGTACTATGTGTTCCTACCTTGTCATGCAACCTTCTCTCTGTTTATCAGATAACTCATTTAGGTGAAGGGAAAATAGTAGAATTCTCACCTCATGATGTTGTAATAAAGGAAATCAAAGATCCTAAACATATTTTAGCTATTGGCATTGCTAATGATTCCACAAGGTTGTATAAGTTTGACAAATTTGTATCATCATGTCTTCCCTCCATTTTTTTGCTCATAACGACGAAGTGAGAAAATTTTGGCATGAGTGATTTGGTCACTTAAACTATCACTCTCTTCAAACTCTATGTAAGGAAAATATGGTGATGGGTCTTCCTATGGTATCTTGCCGAGATGGTGTTTTATCTGGATGTGTACTCAGAAAAAATCATCGAGACAGCTTTGAAAAACGTGCCTCTTAGCACACTTCAGCCCCTCTACAGCTTGTGCACAGTGATTTATGTGGTCCACTTCCCATTGTTTCTTTCTCTGGTTCCAAGTACTTCTTAACTTTCATTGATGATTTTTCCAGACGCACTTGGGTATACTTCTTAAAACTCAAGAGTGAATTTTTTAACATGTTCTTGGCCTTTAAGGCCTTTGTTGAGAAATAATATGGACATCAAATTCTTAAGTTAAGATCAGATAATGGAGGATAATATGTTAAAAAAAATTTATCAACTTCTTCAATGAGCACGGAATTCAATTGCAACATACCGTTCCATATACTCCACAAAAAAATGGTGTAGCTAAAAGGAAGAATCACACCTTAAAAGAAATGGCTAATTGTATGCTTCAATCTAAAAGACTTTGTCTCAATTTTTGCGTAGAAGCCATTAACTGTGAAAATTACATAGTCAATCACAATCCTACTAAGGTTTTAGAGAATATAACTCCAGAAGAATCTTGGAGCTCAATAAAACCAAATGTAACTCACTTTTGTGTTTTTGGAAGTGATACTTAAGCCCATATTCCAGATGTGAAACATAAAGCCTTAGAACCAAAGAGTGAAAAATGCATTTTTGTTGGATATTCTGAAGATGTCAAAGGATATAGACTTCTTCAACCAAAATCCAAAAATATAACCATTAGAAGAGATGTAAAATTTGATGAAAATACATCAGCCTGCAAGTCTAGTTTGGCGAGTGTGCCACCTTTGGCCTGCGAGCCTGATTCAGCATATGTGCCACCTCTCTCTCTCTCTTATATTTTTAATAGCATTCCTTCTAGTTTAGATGATGACAGCGAGGATGAAAATCCTCCTCCACCACTTGAAATTGTTCCTTTTACTCCATCGCTTCCAAAGTGGGTCCACTCTACTCGAGATGTAGTAGGTTCTCTTGCAGGTGACTGCTGATCGATGACATACATGTTCTCAGATTGAAAGAGCCTCCTCCTTATTGGCTCAAGTTCCAGAAAATCCTGATCCAGAAACCTTTGAAGAAGCCTCTGGTCATCCATATTGGGATGAAGCTATGAATGAAGAATATCACTCCTTATTGGCGAATGATACTTGGCATCTTGTTCCTCTTCCAAAAGGAAGAAAACTTGTCAGATGAAGATGGGTTTACAAAAGAAAGTTTGGACGAGATGGAAAAGTGGATAGACATAAAGCTCATCTTGTCACTAAAGGATTTTCACAAGTTGAAGGCATTGACTATACTAAAAACTTCTCCCCTATTGCCAAAATGAATTCTATCCGCCTTGCTCTTTCCCTTGCTGCCTCATTTAAATGGGAAGTCCATCAGATGGATGTTAAATCCGCCTTCTTACATGGATATTTGCATGAAGAAATCTACATGGAACAACCCCCTGATTTATCCAAAAAGACTCCAACATTGTTTTTCACCTTAGGAAGTCTCTCTATGGTCTCAAACAAGCTCCTCGGGCTTGGTATGCCAAAATGGATAGATTTCTATTAAATAATGGCTTTTCTAGGTGTCATTCCGACAACACTCCCTACACCAAGAAAGTGGGTAAGTCCTTCACCATCCTTGTTCTTTATGTTGATGATCTTATTCTTATTGGTAGTGATCCAAACCATATAAACCATGTGAATTCTAACCTCAAAAAGAAGTTTGAAATGACAAACTTAGGACACTTGCATTATTTCCTTGGTCTTCAAGTATTGCAATCCAAGGAGGACATTACCCTCTCTCAGTCCAAGTATGCCTGTGATATTCTACACCAATTTCACATGGAACACTGTAAGCCAGCCCCTTCTCCCTTTCAGTTTAGATTCAAGCTTTCAGACACTTGTACTACCCCTGAAGTTGATGCTACCTTATATCGTCAACATGTGTATCTAACCCATACCCATCGTGACCTTTCCTTTGTCATTGGTCTTCTCACCCAGTTTATGCACCAACCTCATGAAAGTCAGTGGAAAGAAGCTAAAAGAATATTTCAATATATTCAAGGTATAATTCAGTTTGGGATTCATTATAGTGCAGGAGCATATCCATTGTTGATTGGTTTCACTGATTCTGATTGGGTTGGTGACCCTGATGATCGAAATTCTACTGCAGGATATGTATTCACTCTTGGTTCAGGACCTATTACTTGCTCTTGTAAGAAACAAAGTGCCATCTCTCTCTCTTCAATAGAAGCGGAGTATCGTGGTGCGGTTGAAACCATTAAGGAAGCCATGTGGGTTTGTCAGATCTTGTTTGAATTTGGTCTTCATTAGCAACATCCAACTACACTTTGGTGTGATAATAAAAGTTCCATTCAACTATGTAAATATCCAGTTCAGCATCAGCACATGAAACACATTGAAATCCACATACACTTCATCAGGAAGCTCATTCATGATCATGTTCTTGAAGTGCAGTACTGTCCAACCAATGATCAAGTAGCCTATATCTTTACAAAGGCTCTCACAGAAGTGAAGTTTACCAAACTTCGATCCATGCTTGGAGTTCAGGAAATTTGTCATTAAGGGGGGGATAGGCTCTAATGCCTCCTTCCGTATCTTATTGTGCCACCTTTGTAAATCCTTCAATCCTATCCCAATTTTTTCTTAAGGGGGGGTGTTAGGATATTTAAACACATAGGAAATAGGCTCCTTTTGTGTCACCTTTGTAAATCCTTCAATCCTATCCCAAGTTGTTTTTAAGGGGGGATGTTAGGATATTCCGACACATAGGAAATAGTTAAGAATAACTTATTCTAGTGTAGAGTTAGGTAAAGTGTGTTTCTTTACCATGTACATTTGTAACATATAATCTGACGGTCACGATTTGTAGTGATTCGATGGTTTTCTCTCACCTCGGTATTAATGACACTTGATCCATGGCTTAACACCTGATTGGTCCATGATATCTATTTAAGATCATGGAGGGTCATTTGTGTGGTAACCGTTTATGAGAGAAACATATGTAACTTTTCCTTTTATATTAATAAATTGCCTGAAGTGGTCATGTTGGCTCAGTCCGTGGACTGTTTCCCTCTTTGAGGGCTTTAACCATGTTATTATACTGGTGTACTAATTTGTGATCTGTTTTTGAATGGTGACCTTTGGTTCTTGATCTACGGAACTTAGCCTGTAAATTCCTACAACCACCAATAATGACAATGGTTCTCAAGGTACTACTAGTACAATCAACGAAATGTGAACAATGAGCTAGATTAAAAAACCCGTGAAATCACTCGATCAAAGGCCAATTATGAGAACCTGTCGTCGAATGTGAAGAAATTGCCATTGAGGCATGCAAGTTCTAAGGTACCAGAAGGAAGTCTCTAGACTAGCTTCCTAGATAAGGAGCTGAAGTCGACAGGAAGTGACCCGTTGAAGGAGGGCCATAATGTTTCCCACATCATCAACACGAGATAAAGGAATAAGATGATAGTGAATTAGGACTAAATAGAGGATCGGCAGTTGAACACTGCAGAAGGAACTTCTCTTAAAAATATTGGCAACACGACTCTAGAATTTGGCAGTATTTGATGTCAAGGGATCCAAGGACGTGGTGACGAGGAAAAGGGCAGATGAGAGGTCAAAACGGATAACCCAAAACCATGGAGGAAAAATGATGAATATGGGATGTCCCCAACCCGACACGAATTTCAGACAAGTGTCATTTTCAAGATTGACATACTGTTGACACAACTGAGAACCAGTTCCATTTTCCCCCACCATTTCTAGCGAGTACCACAATTATTTTTGGAAACAAGCTTGTAGGGGATAGCATATTCTTTTCATGTAAGTTTTTCCTTCGTACAAAACCATCCTAGTACATTTTACGAGCCCTAGGAAGGAGGAACTTGGTAACGTCATGATGACGACATCCGATGTCATTTAGTTTTAACGAGCCCGAGAAAGGGAAAACTCAACATCTTTTTCATGTTTAGAGAGTTTGAAAAGAAGAGGAAAAGAAAAATATAGTAGTTCCCTTATCATAGGTAGTCTCAGAGATCTGAAAAGGTAGAAAACAATATCTGAGAGAACCTCTTAGCCATGTTTGACTAAGGTATTCCTTTTTCGTAAATAATTTGTCCCAACCCAAAAAACGGGTAAACGTATACTGGGAAGATGACGTTTAGAAACCTTTAACGAGTTCAAAATGACAAGAATCTTGACAACCTTTTCAATTTTTGAGAGTCAGAAAAGAGCTAAAAGATGACTCCAAGGGGTGACTTTTTTGTGTTTTTACTGAGTTCGAAAAAGTAATAAAATGCAACTCGTTTCTTCATCGTTGTCATTTTTAGGACCTGTTGTTGCACAATAAACAAATGTAAAACCCATTTTTCGAGATAAAATAATAAAATAATCGAAAAAATGGCCAAAAACATAATTAGGGTTTCGAAAAGGCTATAAAATAATGTAAATAGTAAAAGCAATTCACTTTTTACCTTTTCACCTTCTTGTGAGAATTTTTACCATTTTTTACTGTGAACTTGCAGAGCTAACAACAGGCAATCCAGGAGGTCATTTGTGAATCCATTTTTTCCAGGTATGGGCTTTGATCTTCATCTGCATTTTTATTTTCTATTTTCATGGTTCTATACGCTTTTGGGGAGATTTTGTACAAGTTTGGTCACTGCGGTCGGCGTGGATTTCAGGCACGAAGTTGCACCCAACCCTGAAAATTTTGAACGGTGAGGTGCCGAACGCCGCGACCAAAAATTTCAATATTTCCTTCATAATGTTTGGTTCAAATGACTTAAGCTTCAATATTATGGCTAATGGGAGCTTCAATTGTGGTTTTTGCAGAGAAATCAATGGCTAAGAAGGTCATAGAGTGGAAAGAACGAGAGAATGGGGAAGAGGATGAGTAGGCCATGGGAAATAATGCATGCATGGACACCCAAAGGAATTGTGGGCTCCTGAAATTCTTCATGACGCCATGTTTAAGAGCTTAGCTAGAGCTATTTCAGTTGTTGATTAGTGTGTGGGACACTGATGAGGAAATATTCATGATTCATGAGCAAGAGCTGGAGATACAAGTATCTGACATTTATTTCAAAAACAGATTTTCATGGAGAGGAGAAAAACCATTTTTGACAGGTACCTGGGCCCTTGGAGAGAGAATGGGAATGATGATAGATAGAGTCTATCCTGGAGAAAAGAAAGGATCTAAGAGAGGCAAAGTAGGCATTCAAACAGTGCCTGACTTGCCATTGAGGGTAGTGCTACATAATATAACTCAGGTTGCTGGATCTCAGGCTCCTCATGAAGCTACAAAGACACAACTTCAACTTGTCGTAGATTTCATGGCTCAAACCATCTTCAATTTGGCAGAAACAGTGAAAATCAACTTAAAACGTCAGTTAGCCAAATGCAAGAATGGAAAGCTGAAACAATTTGGTTACGGGTCCATCTTGATACCATTCATCCTGGAATAGTTGCCGATATTCTAGCACTAGGAGGTGATAGTACCTACACCACCAACATGAGAGACACGGATGGTCCGTTGGGCGAAGTTGATGCCTCGATTAGGAGGTGGTCAACACATTTCATGGAGACTAGAATTTTTTGAATGACTACGCCAACAGCTCATCATGGTAGACAACTAGTTGTACACCGGTATTGATTTCAGGGGTGATCTGGACCTTCCACTCTAGGAAGGAGATGACTCGGATGAGGATTTAGGTAAAAACTCATATTTTGGGTTTTATGAGCATTATGATTTTTTTTATATGTGTTATGATATTCACACATGTGTTGCAGATGTTGGCCCAGAGAGACCTGTAGCGATGTCCCCCATAGCATGGAGGGTGCCATGCAATTTCGAAGGGGCCCCTCATGGTAAGGGAAGCGAGGAAGAAGAGATCGCGCGCAACTTAGAGGGACTCACAAGTGGGATCCAAGATTATGTGAGATTCAAGGACATTCCTCGTGCTTATTAGAGGCACACCGCAGGAGTGTCTAAACACATCCACCAACTATTGAGGCAGGTCGTACCTGTAGTAACGTGCTATCATGAGCACCATGCATACTAGATGCCTAGGTTTCATTTCTGCATATTTTTTGAGAGACATGATGTCTCGGGATGTGACCAAAACACATACATTTTTTGAACTATGATGCACACGTGGATGTAAACAATCGATATATATATATATATATATATATATTCCTGTTTAAATCTCACTACGTAATGATGATCGATTTTTATGAATTTTGCAAATGTCTATCTAATACAATATTGGCTACTGCATCAGTTAATGTATTCATTTTTCTAGGAATATGCTGATATGTGATATAATCAAAATTCCTTTCTAACAAATGAACACGCAAATACATCCTTCAAATATGAGGGTTTGTTACAGAATAATGCCCATTGAGTTGGAGAACAACAAGCTAAGAGTCTAGGTTTACAATTAATTCATGAATGTCGAGAGAAATAACTTCAGTTAGGAGTTCGATGACTGCATTGTATTCAACAACATTGTTGGTTGTTCGTCTTAGACAAATATCTTGAAGGTCTAACAACTCACCGCTAGGATCATAAATCACCCAATCCGTAGAGGATAGATTGCAGGTACTACGGGAAGCACCATCAATGAAATCGACATAAGGAGCGATAGACATCTGCATAGTAAGAAAAGACATAATAAGCAGGAAAAAGTGCTCGCAAATCACACCAACCCAAAAAATGTACAAAAATGAAAAACACACTTATGTAAAAAGGGGCATGCACGAGAAACTCATGCATAATATTTTTTGAGATACATCCCATTTGTGGGTTGATCCAAAGGATAACCTTCATATTCAATAAGCTCATAGGCCCATTCTACAAAACACGCTTGATGATGTAGGGCCCATGCCACATGGGTTCGAATTTACCTGCCCCCAGCTTATCATGAGCTTGGTCATACAAGAGGACTAAGTCTCCTTCTATGAATGTACGAGGGGAAACCGTTTGGTCAAAGTGAGCTTTGACCCGCTTTTTATGTGCTTCTATGACTAGAGAAGAAAAGCGGTGAGTTTCATCAAGCCTCTCCAAATATAGAAGACATTCTTCCTCTGGAAAGGTATTAGCCAATAATTCGATAACTATCTTGAGGGAAGTAATTTCACATTCAATCGAAAGGGTAGCTTCCAGACCATAAACAAGTTGAATTGGCATGAATCCGGTTGCCTCCTTCACCGAGGTTCAGTAAGCCCAGAGAGCTGAAAGCAACATGAGATGCCAATTGGACTTGTGCATTCCAATCATATGTTGAAGCATGGTGACTAAAACCTTGTTCACGGCTTGAAGTACTTGGCCATTGGCCTGGGGGTAGTACGACGTTGAGTTTTTGTGACATATACCCAACTTAGTAGTCAACTTAGCCATCATATAATGGCGAAAATGGGAGCCATGGTCGGTGACAATGGCTTGAGGGATGCCAAACCTAGTAATCACATGATTGAAAAGAAATTGAGCAGATGTCTTACCGTCAGCTATGAGTGTAGACATTTCTTCGGCCCATTTAGTGAAGTAGTCCATAGCTACGATAACATAACCATGCCCCCTAACCGAGTGAGGGTTACACATCATAAAGTTAACACCCCACTTCGAAAAGGGACCAACATTAATGACGGGATGGAGGTGAGCAATGGCACGCACATCTTACACTGGTAGATCTAGCACTTGTGACATTTAAGGACAGTGAGGATACAATATTTGAAAATGGTAGGCCAAAAATATCCAGCACGAAGGATTTTTTGAGCAGTATCATACCCAGACATGTGACCGCCACATCTGCTAGAATGGTAGTCATTAAGGAATTTTTCAACTTCCTCAAGGGTCAAACACCGACAGAGAATGGAATCAGCTCTGAAACAGTATAAAGTATCTCCGACTATGAGATAGGGTTTTAAATGATGACGGATACGTCTACGAGCATCTTTTGTCAACTCAGATAGGAAGTGGAAGTGTGGAGATAAACGATAATATCATCATACCATGGATCAAGGGTGATAATCAGAAAAAGAGTCTTCTGGAATGCGCTCCTCAAAACCAGAGGGAGTAGAGGTAGAAGGTAAAGAGCAGATCAACTTGGCAAAAACCAATGAATTCTTCAATTTGGCGGTAGTGAACTCCAAATCGAACTCTTGGAGGATAACTATCCACTTGGAGTATTTTCCCCCAGCAATTTTCGAGTTAAAATATAGTTCATGGGGTTGCAATCAGAAATCACGGTTGTTGTGTGGAGTAAATTATAATGGAAAAAATGTTGGATGGCTTGAAAAACTGCCAACGCCAATTTCTCTACATGATCATAACACGTTTCAGTGTCAAGAAGATTGCAACTCAAATAATAAATGACATGCTCATCATCATTGTCATCGTCTTGTACCAGAACCATGGAAATAGTGATAAACGCGGCAGCCAAATAGAGTGAATAATCACAATGATAATTCAGGGGATGCAAAAGAGGAGCATTGACAAGAAAAGTCTTCAGTGCATCAAAATAATTTTGGGCAATCTCATCCCAGAGGAACGAGACGTCTTTCTTAAGCAATCGCATGACACCTTTGGCTACTTGAGCATAGATCGGTATAAAATGGTGCAGGAAATTATCTTTCCCTTTCAAACTCTACAACTGATGTAAAGAGGAAGGAGAGGGGAGATTAACAATAGCTTTGACCTTAAGAGGATCGAGATGAATTCCATCTTTTGAAACGAAAAATCCTAGGAGTCTTCCAAAATCGACGCAAAAGACACATTTGTGCGGATTGAGCCAAATGTTGTAGCATCTACAATGAAGAAATATTTGATGGAGGTGTTATGGGTGATCCTTATGCTTAGTGGAATGAGCTGGAAGGTCATAGAGGTAAGGTTGAACAATGTGATTAATATCATGAAAACTGTATGACATTACTCATTGGAATGTGGCACAAAAATTCTTAAGGAAAAAAGGGAGCTTCTTGTATGCAAAAGTGCCCCATGGACAGATGAAGGCAGTCTTATGTTGATTAGCTGGTAGGATATTGATTTTTTTGTAATGAGACAACTCATCAGGAAAACATCTCACTCCCAACACATTCGTCAATGATCTGTTCGATGAAGGGAGTGGGATAGTTATCCTTAGGACAAGCATGATTGGTGTCGCATTAATCCACATAGACTTGAATAGTACCCTACTTTTTATCCACAGGGATGTTGTTAGAGACCCAATATGTCAATGAGATTGGACAAATGAATGCTGATTTAAGAAGTTTTTCAACTTCTCCCTTAATGGCAGCTGCCTTTCTAGGGTGCATGGGCCAAAGGCATTGGAAAACAAGTTTCGCATCAGAGTAAGTAGGGATCTCATGCACAACTATACTTAGATCAATGTTGGTAATTTCCTCATAGGACCAAGCAAAAATGTCTTGAAACTCTCGGAAGAGACTAGTATAGACCTCAATCTCATCAGGATAACAGGTCACCCCAATGTGGATGTTCTCGACAACCCCTGGTTTAACGGCGATGCCAATAGGAATCATCTGAGTAATATTCACAATGTTTCCTTCCACAAAAAATTCATGTGTCAAGATAGGCATTTGAAGCAGATGGGAAGGGGCTTGGGAAGCGAATTTCTCAAGACAAGTAGACATGGCCCCAAGGCCAAGGAGAAAGGAGGAAAAATGATGACTATAATCCCAAGGAGGATCCTCAAGAGACATGGTTTCCATGATGGCTTCATAAGTTGGAAATGTCTCATTCAAGGGATTAGGAGAATCTGCAACACCAAACCAAGGGGATTGAGGATACGTGTCGAGAGACATACTCAAAGGAGTCCGACCAGAAGGAGGAGGAGCCGAAGCCAAGATAATTTCACAATAATCAATTTCTATTGGGCTTAACGGCATCACATCATCAAACATATCAACTTGCTCAGGCGAAGGGTTGATCCATGGGTCAGAAGACGTGGAGATCATATTGACCTGAGCAATTTTGGGCAGAGGAAGAGAAAAAAGAACCATAAGGGCGGGATCTTTGAAAAGTCCGTGTCCACCATCTGAGTTTTTTGTGATGGGAATGGTTCCTTAAGTACAACCAGAGTTCCTTGAGTTCCTTTGAGCAGTTGACTCACTTCGGCCCATGGTGGACAGTCCTTGGTGTAATGCTCATTGTCACATATTAGACAAGGATACTTTGGTTTATGTTTTGATTCATCATAAGTATTGTTTTTAGGAGAATCCTGCTTTGGGGTATCGGTTTTGGCCTTGCCTTTAGCCTTATTCTTACCTTTAGAAGCTTTATCCACCGGGGTGGACTAGACGACATTCACTTTCGCGGTCTTTCCAGGATTAGGATGCAACTAAGAAGCAGTATCAGTGGAAGCCTATAGATTTTTGCTTCCCAAAATTGGGAGAAGAGTTAATGGAATTCTAAGACACAGAACCAATGATACCGTCGACAGATGGTGTCACCGGTGCTTTGGAAGTTCCAGGTTGTAGAGCATCGGGCAAGAGTTCATAAAGTATGCTAGATTGAGAATACATGAGATCAAGGTACTAGGCACAAGTGATGGCCTGCTCCTCAGTAACACATTCTCCCATAGTGATGTCCTTAACGATCAGACCGATAAAAGAGTTAGTGAAACAATAAGTCAGAATTTGAACAGAGATCTCAAACTCGATTAAACAATGATGTCGCCTCCATTCACGAATATGATCAAAGATATGGGTCATCCAATCTTGTTTCAAGGATGTTAGGAGGTGTGTTCCAGTTTCATAACAGACCGGTAGCTGAAAGTGTGTGAGGAATTCCATTGAAAGAGAGTTGAAATATTCAAAGATGCCACGGGAGAGCTCAATGTATCAGTTTGCAGCAGCACCAGTGAGAGTCCTTTGAAAATGATGCAAACGAATAGAGTCATCAACCCAGGAGTTAGAGGAGCACCATAGGTGGTATGTCATAACATGTGCCTAGGGGTCTTCTCTGGAATTGCCTTCAAATTTGGGACAATCACCAGGAACCTTGGTGGGAACTGGGGGCCAATATGGATTATGAAGAATAGAATCATTTGTTAACTTTGACACATCATCCAGTTCCAGTGTAGCAAGGAATGACAATTTTGGATTGAAAGGCATTGCAAGCCTTTGATAGAGACTAGTGTTGAAGTTCCAACCAAGTAGGGAGAAATTCTGAGCCCATATGTTTTGTCCCTGAGGATTTTGTCCATAGGGTTTATAATTTTGATAATTTTTCCCATAAACTAGTTGAGGACCAGGGTACTGATTTTGAGTGAACCACTGAGGTCCATCTTCAGAAACATATGGATTTTGTTGCATAATGAAAATAGTGCCTTGGGGTGGGCCTTGTAGCATCGAATATTGACCTTGAGGAATGAAAGGTTGGCCTCGAGGCTAACAGGCTATCTTTGGGATGTAGGTTGGCTTGGGTACTGAGGTTGAATAGGCTTTCCCTGGGGTGCAAGTTGGCTTGAAAAAAGTGGACCAGGTTGTCCATGAACACCAAGTTTACCTTATGGTTGGGATAAGCCAGGCTGTCCCTGAAGACCGGGTTGACTCGACTGACCGACAGATGGTTGGCCTTATGGTAAAAGAGATGGGCCTTGCTGAATGTAAGGCTGGTTTGGTTTCACAAAAGGTTATCCCTGAGGTGGGCAGGTTTTCCCTTGAGGAACATAAGGTGCTCCTTACTGAACATGAGGTTGACTAGAAGGACCGTAGGGTTGTCCCTATTGGACTGAAGGTTGTCCTTGATAGGGTTGTCCTTATGGACCATAGGGTTTTCCCTATTGGTACATAAACTATTTTGGGCAAACCGTAAGTTGTGGCATTTGAACATACAATGAACCTTGTAGAAGAGGCCCATGGTAGAAGACATGATTCCTATGTTCATCGTAGTACTATGGTAGATTTAATTGAGTCGGAATCTGCTGAGAACCTTGAGGGAGGTATTTTGGTGTTGAATAGCCATCATATACTGGTCATATGAAAAACATCCTAGAATAGGATTAGAAGGGATAGGAATACTACTAATAGATTGATGGACTCTCGACACGTGAGGTTGTGATCCACTCACAATGGGCCCAACAGACATCGCGGAAGAATTAGGATGCGTCCCATGAACAATAGAAGATGATTGAAATGATGGAATCACACTAGCGGATGGTGTGGAGGATGCCACACAAACAATGGGCTAGGCTGGGACAGACGTATCCATCGTCGAAACAATGGAAATCGAAGAGGATGAACCCAACACAAAAGACCCTGTAGAAGGAGCCACCGTACTAGACCATAGCAGGTTCTGGTACAAAGATGTAGCACTAGAGATTATCTAGCCCAAAGAACGATAACTAGATAGGAGAGTTGAAGGTTAAGAGGAAGGCTGAGTTATCACATAAGGAAAATCCTTACGAGGGAATTGATATTCTCCCATTGATACAAAAGTCTCTTCACCACGAACAATACTTGAGGCATCCATATCAGATGGAGACCTGTTAGGGAGAAATTGGCGAGAGGTAGAGGGAAAAGCACTAGACAAAGGTGTCACGGGTGAACCCAAGCATTAAGGGGGATCTTCTCTCAAAAATAAAAAACATCTAGGGGCTT
Source organism: Pinus albicaulis (assembly GCA_034641835.2). Classification (NCBI taxonomy): domain Eukaryota; kingdom Viridiplantae; phylum Streptophyta; class Pinopsida; order Pinales; family Pinaceae; genus Pinus; species Pinus albicaulis. Next base: position 1,164,975,330 of record CM076579.1, on the reverse strand, counting down.
CTAGTTGATGTTAAACGACTCTACAACAGGAGACCGAGTGGCGAGAGGTTGAATTCTAGGGAGAATAACACCTTCAAGGTTTTGAGTCCCAACAGAATGAGATGTCTCCAAAGAAACTCCGGGGGGAGGTTCTTCACTACGAGGTAATGAAGAGGACGACGAAATGGGTGGTTCCGCCACCGTGAGTTTGTCTCAAAGAGAAGGAGAGAAAACAGATGATTAATTCAAGGCTTTAAGAACAATCACTAAGGAATCACTCATGAACTGGCCAAGAAAATAACTTTAATGGGAATGAGATCGCGGGTGATTAATTTTATGACACTGAAACACAAATCTGCCTTTTCATGTTTTAAGAGTTGAGAAAAGGATAAAATGTGACTCTAGTCACTTTCAGTTTGGATGAGCTCAAAAGGACAAGTGCTCGATGATATTTTCAAATTTTAAAGAGTCACGGAAAGATAAAAATGACTACTCAGGAAATCTAGGCAAGAGGGTGTGCCAAGCTCCCATGAACTGCAATATACACCTTGGTGATCAATTGAAAGAGAAATGACCAAGGACTTAACATACGTGTAGGAAGTCTCCCTGAATGCTTTTTTTGGTGTATCACAGTTACAGGGCGGCAGACTCTGCTTCCTATGGATAAAGGATTGCAACATATGAGGATCTCCCATTATATACGCAACAGTACAGGGAGAACGAGTATGTTATAGCTCTATTTTATGCCAGATGGAAAGCGACAACTACTAGGTTTAATGACATCGGAGCGCGTCACTAGCCTAGACCTCTAAGCGCAAGCGTTAAGTTTCAATGCTTCCTTAGGTTGATTGAGTTAATTTTATAGTTTATCTTGAAATTATGTTTCAGTTTCAAGGCCTTATCGAATGTAATCTCAAATATCTAATGCACAACTACATGAGAGAAAGCATATCATTTCAATTTTATGAAAATATAGCTAAGAGTGGGACATAATTTCACAACAAAGCAACAATCAATCAAATGCAAGAAGGACTCTTTCCTTTATGCTACTAACACAGCCCAAGCATAAAATGAAAGAGTTTTCTCTAGTTTTTCACTTTCTAATGAGAAAGAAGCCTACTAATGCAGAAGAATACTTTTCATTTTCAAACAGAAAGGAAGAATGAAAATTTTGTTCTTTTGTATGAGCGAGAAGCAATAACACAACGTTACACTAAAGGACAAAACAAAAACTAGCTTTGAGCAACTTCGAACGAAATGATCAAAACAAAAAGAGAATAATTCAAAGTGAATGTAAAACACACTCAAAACCAGACATGCATTCCTTTGTGTCGGAAAAAGGAATTTCAAATTGAGACAATGAACAATGTGATCTATGCTAAGGGTGATAGAGGGAGGGTCAAGTGGACACCAGGGTGACAGTTCGACAATCCTGCAACATGTAGAATCGAAAGAAAAGACCAAATAATTAGACAACAAGCTGAAAATATGAATTACTACACTAACTCATATACAACTTGGATACTCAACGAACATGTGATCGAACAAACAACCAAAGATACTTGGAAACCATAGGATGAAAAAGCCACACTGATCAGATGAGAGATAATAACCAAAACGAATGAGACAGGGAAGTCAAAAACCAATCCAAATGGATTAATCCAGGGACAAAAAACCAATAGAGAGGGTAAGATGCACTAGAAACTCAGGAAATAAGCCCAAAATCAAACCTACAGGAGTCAGTGCGACTGTTCAGCAGTAACCAACGCTAAACAAAGAAAATCACACCCGTGCCAAAGGCAACTCACGCCAACGGGGGTGATTGTCAGGAAAACAGAAGCCCCGAGTAAGGAAACTAAGGAAATAGGAAAGGGAAGCTAAGGAAATACCAGTCTTATCACTCTAAGAATAGGTGAAGTGGCTTGAAGCAGTTAGATAAGAAAATAAAAGCAGAGAAATGACAATACGACCAAATTTGGACAGACAAAAAAAATTCAAAACAAACAACGAGAGATGACAAACACACTAGTCGCCAGTATGTTCGCCAACTTTTTGAGCAGGAAAATCCCCTCTGCAGATAGAGGAAATTCCTCTAGCCCTAGGGTGGGTCTAGAAACAAGCGAACATGTTGAATTCCTAAATTCCTAGCTTGTAAATGAAATATGGACTGGAACATATATCCTACCTAAGTCCAATTCTTTTGTCATGGCACACAACAACGATCACCTTGCACTCTGATGGTGACGATATCCATGCACTTGAACAAAGATCAAACAAATGTTGACAACCTATAGACATATATATTCATCTACAAATATTCAACTAGTCAAGGAGAGTTAAACACTTCGAATATAAATGGAAACAAATTTGGAACTAGAAACGAGTGATGTAATATTGATATATGAAAAGGAAGTTTACAACCTATTCCTTGATGTTGTAGATCTCCATCGACGGGTTCAGTCGGGCACGTCTCAAACGTTCGTTCATTGTTAGGATAGATGAGGCAATGGGATTAAACTCTCTCTATCACAACAATGGGCTCTTCACTTCTCTCTTCAACACACCAACTACAACTAATGATTGTTCAACTAGCTAAATCAATGTGAGGAAGAGGAATTTATAGGAGAGGAGGAGGAGGTTTGGGATCCACATAAGGTGGAGAAGAGGTGTATCCCTTTTGGGAGTTGCACATTTGTAGGAAATAATAGGCCAAAGGGAGAAAATCGACTTCATCGAGTCGAACAAACAACCATGACTCCACTCACGAAGCTGTTAAACCATAGAAGCTTCGTTTCTATTTAAAAAATAAATCCAAAAGCAGCTTGGTGCGGGTGCCCTTTTGAGACAGAGCACCGATGGATGCAAGGCTCAGTGTTAATTTGTTCATGGGTGTGAGGACATAACTATCGACCAACGCCGACCCAAAAGCATAGGTTTATGAAGGTTTGCTTGATGAATGACCAACAAATATCATGTTCCTGACTTGTCAAGAGATGCAATGAAATTTATGGAAATGTATGATAGTACACGGGGGTCATTGAAATGGTCCTCCAATGTTTAGGATGGGGATTTTAGGGACGGTGACAAAATACTGTGTAACAAAAATCACCAAACTATGTGGAAGTGCAACACCTCACATGGCTAGAAAGGCCCATATGAAAATTGCAGTGGAGTGTTTGTAGTCCACCATTTACAATTGGTGTGAAGGAGTGGTTTTCAAAATGAAAGGACAAATAACTAGAGAAAAGAATTCTAAATTGAATAACTTTGGTTATGGTGCTACTATTACCTCATTTTCGCTAGAGAGGCTTCAAATCCTCATCCCACATCAGATTATCATTGATGAGACAGGACCCAGAAATCCACATATCTTGTGGTGGGTTTCATTGATGGATCGCCATGTTGGCAATGGATCCATGATAGTGAGATATACTCAGTTTTTTTCATTTCCGAGAAGCCAAATTTTCATGATTGTAGGGATGGAATATAGGGGTGACCCAGATATTCCACTCCTAGTTGGAATGTAGGGGGTGATCTAGGTAAAAACTTCTCATTTTTATGTTTTAAAGTTTTTAATTTTTAATTTAATTTTAATATCCAAATCTAATTATCTGAAATGCTAATGCATATGGGGGCCCATATCGACCAATAGAGCATTGGAACTTTGATAGGCGATGAGACCATCCTATAGTAGTTCTAGTACCCCATGCATATGCAAAAAAATCTTTAACCAAGTTGGAGAAAAACTTGGAGAGGCTTACTATAGATATCCCGGAGAATGGGACTGATGATTTGCCTCTCCAGTACCAGAGGTGCGTGGTTGGGTTCCATGGCCAATTAGGTGACTACTATGCCAAATGGATCATGCTATAGTTTACTACCATGGTCATAATCATGGGTAGTTGATAGTCTCTCAGGGCTACATTTTAATTTTTGTATCACTATATTTAGATAATAAAGGTAACAGAGCCTCATGTCTTGGGATGACATTTTTTAACACACTTTCTACTAGCTATTTTACCTAATGAGAACTAATACTTTTATTATTGGTGCATCTTGTTAAATATGGATTAATATTGTTTTTATTTACAAATTTTGCAAATTTATATTTAACATGTAATTGGCCAATGCATCAATTAATGTGTTTAAATTTCTTGAAATGTGTTGATATTCAATCTAATAAAATTTCCTTTCCAAGAGACAAACTCATTAAACATTCTTAACATTTATCAACTTCTAATTGTATAGACACCGTTTAAATTTAATACAATCAGTTCTGAATCTAAAATAGTGATCAAATGTTGAATGCCAAATGTGATGGCATTATATAATATCTCAATGAATGCACTATATTATTCTATGGTGTTCATTGTTCGATCGAGGCATACCCCATGAATGGAAAATAACTCATTAGTGGGTGAGTATATAACCCAAGCTATGGAAGATAAATTCTAATTACTACAACTAGTGCCATTAGCGAAGCCAATGTAAGTCTTAGGGAACATCGACATATGAAAATCAACAGTAATTCAAGATAAGCAGGAAAAGTAGTAGGAAATCGTAAAAAATGAAAATCTACAATACACACTCATAAAAATATAAGTAATGTCCAAAAAATATCCACAAGATAAATCACGCATAATATCTCAGTAGGTAGAGACCATTTTTGGGCTCTCGTAAAGAAACACTGTCATAATCAACTAATTCATAAGCCCCTTTAGCTAGTACGTGTTTGAAAATGTAAGGACCATGCCACATAGGTTCGAATTTACCAGCACCTAGCTTATCATGTGATTGATCCTAGACCAAGTCTAGGTCACCTTCTGAATAAATGCGAGGAATGACATTTCGATCATACTAAGGCTTAACACGTTTCTTATGAGCCTTGCCAGCTAGTGCATCATTACGACGAGTTTCATCTAGTTGTGCTAAGTACAAAAAATGTTCTTCCTCTGCAGAGATAGCTAGTAACAACTCAATGGCTTGTTTTAATGACGAAATTTCATACTCAATCAGAAAAAGTGCCTCCAAACCATAAACGTGTTGGAAGGGAGTAAAACTAGTTGACGTTTTCATAGAGGTATGATATGCCCACAAGGCTGAAATACAAATAATATTCCAATTTCGTTTTATGAATGTCGAAAATGCGTATGATAATATTGGTAAAAAAAAATTTTACAACTTCAACTTGTCCATTCTCTTGCGGATAATGAGTAGAGCTGTCTTGGTGCAAGCCCAAATGAGCAGAAAGCTCAGTCATCATAAAATTTTGAAAGTGGCTACCATGTGCCGTAAATATGGCTTGTGGTATGCCGAACCTAACAATCACATGGTTAAAAATGAAAATAGTTGTGGTTTCACCGTCATCGTTTTATATAGGCATCACCTCGACCCATTTCGTAAAATAATCTTCTGCGATAATAATATATCCATGCCCCCCAATTGAGTGAGGGTTACATGTAAAAAAATCAATGCCCCATTTAGCAAATGGATCGAAAACTATGATTAGGTGAATAGGAGTTGGAGGGGCACACATCTTGCAATAAGAAATTGGGCAATTATGGCACTTTGTAACCATGATTATGTAATCTTTAAATAGTGATGGCAAAAAATAGCCAATGTGAAATATATTTTGGGTAGTGGAAAACCCTTACATATGTCCACCACATGCTCTAGAATGACAGTCATTTAATGCCTTCTTGGATTCCTTGTGTGTTAAAAAATGTTGAATGAAAGAATCAACGACATGACGATAGAGAGTATTGCTAACAATAGTATATTTCTGGGAGTGGTACCAGATTCTACGATGATCAATTCATGACTACCCGGGCCGAAAATTTTGAGTTTGATGATATATAATGATATCGCCATTCCAAGAATCTAGAGTACCGATAAGAAACATGGATTCATCGGGGAAGATGATCCTCTACCACGGTTTCAGATTCATTATAGAGAAAATCACATAATAATTCAGCAAATACCAATGACTTCTTAGACTTACATCTTTCGAATTCTAAATCAAACTCTTGCAGGATGATAATACATTTAGAGTATTTGCCACCTAGAAAGTTTTTAATTAGAATATACATCATAGGGTTTCAAATAGAAATCACAGTTGTGTTGCATAAAATTATGTAGTGACAAAAACATTGGACAACTTGAATTGCTGCTAAGGTTGATTTCTCCACATGCGCATATTTATTTCAGTTTTCATGAGATTCCTAATCAAATAGTAGATCACACGTTCGATTTAAAATTCATCTTACTGAAATAACACCATGCCAATAGTGGCATCAAATGTAGCTATATAGAAAATTTAATCTCGATGATAATCAGATGGATGAAACAACGGTGCATGGGTCATCATTTTTTAGGTGCATCAAAAGATTTTTCAGCAAGCTTGTCCCAAATGAATGGAATACCCTTTTTCAAAAGTCGATTAAAACCTTTAATTAACTCTGCGTAGTTAGGAATGAATCTACGTAAAAATTTTGCTTTCCCTTGCAAAATTTGGAGTTGGCAAAGACAGGAAGGAGGAGGCGGATTGACAATGGCCTCGACCTTGAGTGGATCGACATGAATTCCTTCCTTTGAAATGAGAAATCCCAATAATCATCTCGATTCATTAGAGAAATTTTGAGGTTGAAAATGGGCCTCCTAAGAAAATTGTACAACTAAAATAAACTTCATAAGAACCAATAGGATTTAAGATGATGATTTCAACCATGGGGGATGATTCACCATTTTTGGGGTAAAATAGTAAAAATATCAAAAAAAAATAACATAATAAAACTAGTTTTTCAAATTGTATTTTAAACTTATCTCCCTAATTATTTACTCCAATTTCGGGCAGGAGTACTCATTAGATGCAAAATTTGATTCCTCATCCAAGTAGTAGTTATGTTACATACTTTCGATGGAATCTGCTACACGAAAAATGAGAAATACATGAAAAAACATGATTGCAATTATGTTTTTCATGTATATCTCATTTTTCGTGTAGAAGGGACCATCAAAAGTACACAACATGGGTAATCCTTGGATGAGGAATCAAATTCTGCATCCAACGAGTGTTCCTGCTTGAAATTTGCGTAAACCCATAGGGATATAAGTTGCAAATACGAGTTGAAAAACTAGTTTTTTATTTTTTCCCTCTAAACTTTGATGATGTAATCTAATAATATTTTATTATTTCCACTATTATTTTATAATTTCCTTAGGAGACCCATTTTGGTCCTTAAAATTCCCCTAATGGTACACAAAATACACACTTATGTGGATTCAAATGAATATTGTAATGCCTACATCTAATGAAAATAAATTTCAAATGCATAGGATGATCTTGGCATCTCAATGAATGAGCTGGTAAGTCATCCAGGTAGGGTTGCACAATATGTTTGATATCATGAAATGCGTAAGACATGGCTCCTTGAAAATTTGTGCCAGTGTTCTTTAATTTAAATAGTAATTTGCAATAGAAAAATCCCCCCCATAGAAAAATGAACGCAATCTTGGGCTGATAGACACGAAGTATGTTTATCTGATTTTATCTAAAAAATCTGTCCATAAATGATAAGATTTTTTTTCTGGCACAATCGTCGACAATTTGGTCGATGTAAGGGGTAGGATAACTTTCCTCTAGACCAGGTTTATTGATGTCCCTATAATCGATACATACTCGAATAATACCTTTTTTTTTCACTGGAACAATATTGGATACCTAATTAATTAAGGGAACGAAGTAGATGAAACATGCTCTAAGTAATTTCTCAACTTCAGCATTAATAGAAACAAATTTCCCCAAATGAACTGGACGTATTCTTTGTCTAATAGGTTTCACATCTGGGTATATCCTAATTTCATGAATTACAATACTAGGATCAATTCTTGGGATTTCCTCATAGGACTAAGTAAAAATTTCACGAAATTCCTGAAATAGGGCCTTATACAACTCAATTTCATCAAGGGAACATGAAGCACCTATATGAATGTTCTCAGTAATTCTAGTTTTAACTCATATCTCAATTAATATTGTTGAAGAAATATTTCCTAGATTTGTTTATGAATCTGAATGAGGGATTGACATAGGACATTGAGGACTATCTAAAATCTCAGTATAAAATATGGATGAAAAATAATTCTTGATTTTTTCAAGTTCAAGTAGAAGGGATGAATGATGATGATAATCGTTCCATGGAAATTCATCCAAATTCATGACTTCCATAATACTCTCGTTAGTTGGAAATGTGTTATCGAAAGGATTAGGAAATGATATTGGTATTAAACTTGACAATTGAAAATAGTCATCACTGATAATATTCACTTAATCAGTTTCAGTTGATGATGGGTTGGAAGGTGATTAAACTACCTGATAAGCTAATTCAAGTGAGATCAAAGGAATGTCACTGCCGTACATGGCCAATTTAGACTTTGAAGGCACAACTGAAGGATCAGGTGATGGAACTATGCTTGATGTTACCATGTTGACCTGGAAACATTATGAGGAAAATTTGGTGGAGGCATGGAAAAATTTCCCATCCGAGATGAATCCTTAAGCAAACCTACTCCAACATATTCATATGAAGTAATCGAATTTCCAACAAAGGGTATACTACTTGTAGAAGCAAGGTCCTAAGTATAGTAGGATAGTTGGTCTACTTTTACAATTTTCCCTTTGTGGGGAAACATCATCATTTGAAAATATGATGACACTACAACTGACATAACATAAAACCAACTTCATCCCAGTATAAGTTTATAGTCAAGTTGAGGATCAACAACCTCAACTTCAACCCCAATCATTTTACCTTCTATATTTATAGATAGATCACTGAGATTCCCATATGAGCGAAAACCTCTTACATCGAAGGACTTAAAAGTCATGGGGGATTGATTGATAATTGGATAACTAAGGTATTTACAACAAACAATAGAAATAATGCACATATATGCTCCTTCATCAAGTACAGTATGAAAATTTTGTTTGGTTTTAATGAAAACTGGTATTTGGAATGCCAGTTGATGTGTAAGTCTGGGTACATAATTGTCTAGATAGAAGTTAATTAGATTAGAATCTTGGGGGTAAAGAGGTCATATAGCCAATAAAATTAATTTCCTTTGTGCTGGTCAAGTTGGCAGCAATTCAAGGGTCGACATTGCTGAAGGTGACATAGCCAGATCTTCAACAATGTTGTAATTCTGAGCAGCTCACACATGTGGATTGAAAGCTGAATTTCGAAGGACACCTTTAGGAGGTGGTAGAATCATCATGTCAAAAATAGGTTTCTCAATCTGTAATGGTTCATAAGGAGGAGGAATTTAAGTGGAAGCTTGACTGGGTGAACCAATGTCAATTCCATTTGTAGGACCCTTAGATCTGCAATATTGATATCTCCTAGCAACCATAACTTGAGAAGACATCATCATGATATCTGATTATGAGATGGAAGAGAAAGGATTGTGAGAGACCCTATTACTGTCTTGAGAAGGAAATGGATCCTTCAAAATGATAGGGGTGGGTGAACCATTTTTGAATTTAATTACCTTAGCACAATGAGGGAACTCTTTGGTACAATGATATTCATCACAAATTAAATAAGGATAGGGAGGTTTTTTCTTTTTGTCAGATGGTTCATTTTTTTTGGTTTTATCTTTCAAAGAAGTGTTTTGTTTCTCTTTACCCTTCCCCTTATTCTTACCTCCAGTTGATTTATTTTTACTGGTAGATAAATCTACATCGTTTAATCTTAGAAGTATTTTTGGGAGAAGTATTTCATTTAGGTGAATTTGGTAAAGTTATAATCAGAGTGTTATATTTGGAATTTTTCTTCTTACTCTTAGATGAACTAATAAAACCAACTACATCGTCCAAGATGTGAGAGACGAAATGATCTATGGGTATTGGTTTAGGGCGAGGAAAATCCAGAATCTTGTCATATAAAGTGATAGACTGCGCGTAAACTAGGTCCACATATTGGGCATGAGTGATAACTTGTTCTTCTGTTACAACACATCCCTTGGAAACATATTTAGTAATGACCATAAGTAAATAATTGGTAAATCAATCAGCCAAAATATGATATGGAATGAAAACTTTAACCAAACAATGTTTGTGTCTCCATTCATGGATATGATCGAAAATATAGGTAGACAAATTCTTTTTTAATGAGGTTAAACGTTTGGTACCCGTATCATAACATATGGGTAACTGAAAATGGGTCAAGAAAGTAGTATCTAAGGTGTTGAAATTGTGAAAAAAATCTCACGGTAAATCAATGTACCATTTCGCGGTTGAACCGGTTAAGGTTAATTGAAAAACTCATAATCGAATGGAATCATCAATTAATGAATTAGATGCACACCAAATATGATACGTCATGACATGGTTTGAAGGTTCCTCTCTCAATTTACTTCAAATTTCAGAATATCACTGGGAAACTTGGTGGGAATTTCCAGCAAAAAGGGAAAATAGTAAATGAGATCATTTGTTAGCTGAGACAAATCTGATAAGTCCGAGGTTGCGATAAATTGTAACTACCGTTATGATCTTCATTGTGGAAATTGATAAACCTGTGGGATAAGTTTGGTACCTGGAGGAGGATATCCAGGATATCTTGAAATAGACTGACCATTTGGGATTTGCATGCCCCCAGGATAACTAAGGTTAGCCATGAAAAATTGAGGTTAAGACAATATTTTAAACTTATGACCAGGGTATGGTTGAATCTAGAAAGGCATATTTCATCACATATATCCCAATTGATATTGTCCTTGAAAGGGTTTGCCTTGCAAAGGCTGCCCTTGAAAGAACTAACTCTAATAAGGCTGGACTTGAAAAGGTTGACCTTGAAAGAACTGACCTTGAAAAGGCTAGCTTTGAAAATATGTTTTCAAAGTTCCTATACTAGGTTTTCCTAAAGGCATTTGAGTTATAGAATGGATTATAGGTCTAGCTTGATAAACTCATGTCTGAGGGATAGCCTATGTAATAGGATGCAATGATACTTGAGGGGTAATCAGAGAAGAAGTTTGAGACACTCCTGAGATGGGTGTTTGAGGTGTACTAGGTTTCTAAACATATGATTGCACAATAGATTGGATAGGAGTATGTGAATTAATCATATCAGGTTGCTAAACAGATACCTACATATTAACTTGATGAATCCCCTGAACAGGTTGTTGGACTCGAGTAAGAACAAGTTGTCCAGTTGGATGAGCATATTGGTAAATGGGTATCTATGGAGCATCTTGCAAAGGATGTTGAGCGAACGAAGGATTCCAGATAGTATTCATCCTTGGATAAGGATTTCCTACTAAGGGTTGTGACACAAAGGGTTGACCTAAACCAGATTAAGGCATATGACCATAACTTTGATAGTTTCCATAAAGGTTGTCCTGCAACCATAGGAATGAACCAACAAAAGGTTTCCCTCCAGGTGGAGGTTGTTTCCCCCTAGGAGGATTATAACCACTTATTGGGTTAAATTTAGGATTACCTATGCGAACGAAAATCACATGATTGTATTATTATGAGGTCAAAATTTAGGTAGTAGAAGTTGATGAAACAACTAACATAGTAGAAATTTGAGGAGAAGGAGATGCTCCTGAAAAAGACCCAGTAAGTGACTGATATCAAGGAGGAACTGATGGATCAGTGTATAACAATGTTTCTCGAAAAGTTGAAAACATGGGTGAATTGAAGACATACTTCTAGAATCCATTTCCGACATATTATTTTTGGGCAAAGAGTAAAAAGGAATGTAGTGACATGGATGACCATAACCAGATGAATGTAAAAAGTCAAAATGTGTAAGGTACCAAGGATCCAATCGAAAATGAGAAATAGGAAGGTCTAGACGAAAGGTATGTTCACCAGCAAAAAATGGACTACTGAGATTTTCTTCTTCATCATATTTATTAATATCTTCGATACTAATGAGACCAAGAGGAATATTCTCGGTGATAATGAGTTTTACTTTAAAGGAGACTCAAGTTAAAAAAATTATGGCTCAGTTAACTGTGTATCTGAGACTTCACCAGTGACAGATTATGCCGTAATAGTTTTGGTAATTACTGGTTCAGTTTTTTCTAAGTCTATTTCAAATCCCTAAGGTTGACTCACTTCAGCTTTATATTATACCACAATAGACATTTTGGGTTTATATGAAGACCCAAATCTCGTTTATTTTTCCCTTTCAACCTTAATTTTCTCTAATTGACTGAGTGTATACTCAGATGGTTTACCCTGCATTCTCCATGAATGTCTTGGTATTTCATCCACGATGAATTTTTAATTAAGAAATAAAAAAAATTCCAGAAATCACACCTAAAGCCTCTCTCTAACAAGTAACAACAAATAAATTAACATGTGCTAGAAAATCTAGGAATCAAACCACACAAACAACCTTTTCATAGTGAAATCAGTAGTTTGTGATGAAATCCAATGTCACAGAAATCAATATGAAAATATATAGATAAAGCGGATGGAACTAGTTACCCTGACAACCTGCTTAATGAAACAGTCGCAAGTAACTTCACTTATGCCATCTCGAGTGAAGATTACACTCCAAAAAGTCCAAGTGAGTCTAGTAAATGTCTGTTCTAGGTACAACAGAGACCTTCCCTCTACCACCACCCCAGGAAAAAGCTCTAAGATCATGGTCACTAATGTTACACACTATAACAATTCAACCTGGGGGGATAGTCACAGGTTTGATTTACATGCAAGGGTAGAGTAGCAAATCTCAATCCCCTTCAAATATCCTCGACATGGTAAATATGAGGTTTAATTCCATGTGACCCCAAGTACCTTTCGACACCATTTTTAATGTGTGCAAATCTTCTACTGTAACCAATGAAGTAGGTACGATTACTTCACCGGGTCCGATATGACCTCGTGCTTAACTATTGTGTAAGAAGAGATGCCCAAAGAAAAATTATAATAGCTATATTTACTCCCTACTGCAAGATTCTACTATTTGTTTATAGATTTTGAAAGTTTACTCACTTCCCTATTCCAAAGCACTAACCTAATCTATGTTGGTGGAATGAGCCCAAAAAAGAAAAAGATTTTAAATTGATTTTATTTAACGCTATGTTATTTGGTTGTGACTTACTTAGAGGGACACAGACATGAAAATGATGACATTTTGACCAGCTCAAAATAATATAATGCATTCAAAAATTAAATTGCAATATTTTCCTTATGATGAATTCCTAGTTAAGGGAGAGTGAGAGGTTCTTTGATTTTTCAAAAGAAATGTAAAACCCAAAATCTAGTAACTTTATTTTTCATAAAATTCCAACTTCACTTTGAAAACTATTCAGTTGTAGAAATGAAATAAAATTTCGATTCGCTTAAGTCAAATAAGCATACAAAATCTCTTTCACAAAAAATCACTTACAATTCTTCAAATTTTTTGGAGAAACCAATAAAACTCTAAAAAATGAAAAATTTCATAACGAATGCTCCTAATTAATGATGTCTACGAGTGAAATTATGAAAACTTTAACTGAAAAGGGATAATTCTATTTTAATATTCAAAAAATAGAAACACTTTCACAAAAGCACTACTTCTTTGAGAAAACCCTAACTTCACTAATCTCTAAGAACCTTCACAAATAAACAAAGTATTTTTCTCAAATAAGTAAGGTTAATAAAAAATCTGTTGTATTTGATAGAAAAAGACAGGGAAACAATGATCTTAAACAACAACCTATCCTTTTTTATGAATCAACAAACAATCCAGATGAAACCCTACTAAAAAACATGAACATGATAATTCTCAATGAGACTTTACTACAACATTTAAACAAACTCACAAAACGATTCTATAGATAAAAATAAACAAAATGACCACCAGAAATTAAAATCTAGGATCTGACCAGAAGAAAAGTTATTTTTTCAAAAATTTCAAAGGCTCGCACATGTAGATATTTAAGTCCAGTGTGCATGCATACTGTTGCTTAAGGAAAATTGCACAAATCTGCACTTTGTTGCTGAAATAGAACCACACAAGTCAGGGAAAGTTCAAGAAAAATAAAATCAAGGCAATCAACTGAGAGGATACAAAAGTCCATAATTATTTCAATATTCAGATAGAGTCAAACAAAAAATTTAAGAAAGCAAAATTAAGGAAAAGGAAGAGAACTAAGACGTTCCCTATCGGAATTGCCAATCTTTTAAGCGGACAAATCCCTCTTGCGGACAAGAGAAATCTCCCTACATTTCTAAAGGAAAACTAGAAACAAACAAACAATTGAATAGCTCTTTACCTAAGATAACTTCATTTAAATCATCAAAAAAAGAGAAGGAGAGTGGTGCTCTTACCTATTTGTGAAATTATTGATGGAGATCCCTGATCTGTCCCGATGTAGCTTCTCATTGCTTCGATAAGACCTAAAATCACATAAATAAAAGATATCAAAGGCATAATCAATATAATGATTCAAAACAAGCTTAATCTCATGATCAAGGAGATTAGAAATTTAAATCATATTAATTAATACATAAAAGAACATAAATCATCATCATTTCAATAAGACAATTCAATGAGAAAAATTATTCATTTGTATTGATTCGAAGATAAAAGAAAAGCCTTACAACCATGCCTTGATGTCATGAGGTTCCTCCCAAATTCCTCAAATCCTCTCCTTGGATGATAAGATTCCCAATTTAAAATCACCATCATAATACTACCTTTTTTGAACTCTTTTAACCATCTAGCCTCTACTCTATTTATAGGAATAATAGAGGAGGTTTCAGATCCACAAAAGAGGGATGAGATCCATTAATAGTGGGATTAGGGTTCATTGACCAAATGGAATTATGTCCATGTTCTGAGGGGTTTGGATCAAATAGATATGACCAAGAAGCTTCTAGTTGGGATATATTTTCCCAACAAGGCTTCCAAAACTTACTTTTTATTTTTACTTTTCATTGAGTCATATGTGCAGTTTGTAATGGAATACAAAGCGTAGTTCTATGCCAGTGTCAATGGAATAAATTACACATGCACACAAACTAACTAGGTCATACTAAACATGTTAAAAGGCCATGTTACCCAAAATTCATAATTTCTTCAAGGATTTTAGATGTTTTACTTGCAAGGGAGCACATTGAAACAATTGTATGGACGGCGAGATATCCTTTTTAACCATCAAGTGTCATGGTGACAAAATGAAGTGTAAAAATATTTTATTTTGTACCTATTAATTATATCTTTTATTAGGAAAAAAAGAACAATATCAATGAACTGTTTCCCTACAATGGCTTAGAATAAGATATTGTAATGTGATAATGAAGTAATATTATGTTATTGAGAGATTTTAATGTGATATAAGAACTAATCAAACTATTTTTTTAGGAAATAACTCCAACCATAGGCATGTGTAGCTAGATTAGAACCTTATTTTAGCTAGCATATACAAAATAAACTCTAAATCCTTGGTCAAGAATATGTTTAGTATTGAGATAATCAAGTTCTATAGTTCTTAAGATCTAATAATTTGCAATGGTCTAGTAAAGTGCTTGAAATTCAATCATATGACTTGTATTCATGGGCTTAGTAGTAGTGAGATATATTATATGGTTTCTAATATCTATGCATGCAACCAAACAATAAATTTGGGAATCTAAAATGAAAATGGAAATAAAACTGATCATAGATCTAAATTAGTCTCAACTCTTAAATTTCTCCATACAAAAAACCCATTGAAATGGAATTTTATAACCAAAAGAACTTCATATTTGAAAAACTTAAAACTTATATTTTTTTCTAGGATTCAAATATGAATTAAATATGCTATAAAATAATGACAATATTGAATACCTCTATCATAAATTTTCAACAAACTTCTCTACTTCAATTTTCATGTCCTTTATCAAGGTGTTGTGTAGAAAGGAAAATAAAAGGTTAAACTCATCTTGTTATGATAAATAATGTAACCTTGCTAAGGTAATCACTAGGGATTCTTCTAATTAGTCCTTAAATTGGACAAGAAAATTAGGTGCAAATCTATAATAAAAAGAAAAAAATGTGCAATATATCAATAGAAAGAAAGAAAAGCATTTGCACATATATAAACTACATCTTAGGAAATGTAGAGGTAAAATTTGACTCATAAAATAAACAAAAAATATTGTTTCTCTTGGAGGATCAAAATTCTACAATAAACATTATGTATGAATCCCCCAATGTCATGGAAAGTATCAAAACCTTTTCTACAAAATAAGAATTTTTTTCGATAGATTACATAATTCATAGTTGAGTTCCCTACAAAAGGGAAAGCTAGGAACGTCAAATGCTCAGAAGAAGAATTTTTAAAGATCATAGGTCATATCTTAATCCCTTACATCCACAAGCTCTTTAAATTAGCATTGATGTAGAGTTTCCCTAAACCTCATATTCAAATCCTCCTTGTACCTATTTTTAAAAATGAGGATAAAAAAAATCCCACTAATTATAGGACCATTACGATTATCCCAATTTTATTCAATTTGTATATAATTATTTCAAGAATAAAGAACAAATTCTAGCTAGAGATCCAGAAGGAGCTAAATCCCTTGGTAGATATAAGTGCTATCAACCCAATTGTGGACCACCTTATACTTAATAAATTTTTGGATAAGTTTCATGGTAATAAAAAAATATCATATATTATATCATTGAATTTAGAAAATATTTTGACACAATTCCTAGGAGGACCTTTGGAATATATTAGAAGAGATAACATTTTGTTTCAAGTTGATAACAATTGTGATAAGGTTATATGGGAATGCTGTTTCCAAATTTAGGATGTTGAGGAATTATTAGAAGAAATTATTTGTAATATAGGAGTTAACCAAGGTTTTCTCTTGTCCCTTACCCCTTTTTGCATGTACATTACAAGTTAGAGGGTTGTTTGAAAGAAACAAGTTGTGTTTCCATAACTATAGCTAGTATAGTCATTATCATTCTTCTCTAAAATCACCATGTTTTCATTATGGAAAAAAATCCCTTATAATCTCCAGGAGCAACTGAAAATGATGAAGGATTGATACTCTAGCTAAGATATGATTATTAGCACTAACAAAATGAAGGTTATGATAATTAAATCCAAAAAGATCACCTATACTAATTTCATGTATAACAATTTTTTTTGGAAATAGTGACTTCACATAGATATCCCAAAATTAATCATGATCACAAGCTTAACAATAATTATATGATTGAGAAATACATAAACAAAGGGTCCAAAACTTATTGTGAACTTAAAGCAATTGTAACTAAGTAGGCCTTTGGCAATAGTATAAGAAGAAACTCCTCTTTAAGAATAATATCATTCTTGTTATATTATATGGAAGTGAAGTTTGAGAATATAACATCTTCATAGAATGTTGAAAGAAGTTAGAGAAAATTTAAAAGTGTTAAATTATAACTTATAATTTTGAAATTAATGGAAATAAACCCTATTCTATTGTCCTCATAGAATTGAGTCTTCTTCCATTGAGGACATGACAATTATTAGATACCCAATGTACAAGAACATGATAAAAAACATAGAAAACAATAGGCTTCGTGAGAATACTTTAAACTCTAGTTAAGCCACATATGCACTCTAGTGGATTTGTCATAAAGAAGCAATGTCTTGGCTAAATAAATGGGGATCAATGCCATAGGAAAAATTTTAGAGTAACAATAATACTAAACTTATATTATTACCTCTAAATGAAGGAGAAATTGTGGTGTGCTAAAGAATTAGAGAATAATAAAAAAATAAAATACTTTAAAACGGTAGTCAAATATGTTGTAGAAGATCAAATTTATCCCTATGTCTTGATAGCATTAAAGACAAAATTTAACATTGCTAAAATAGGTACGAGTTCTTAGTAACTTCACAGTGAAATAAAGTATTGGAAAATATCATGGATTGAAAGAAATTGTCACTTCTTTAATATTAAGTGAATTGAAATTATTTTTTTTTTCCTTAAAATATTCTACATACATGTAAATTAATTCACTATATTAAAATATTTCTTATAATATTAATTTTTAGAATACTTTGGGTAATAATCACATTCAAACGAATAAACATGTTTCAAACCAACCAGTGTGGTTCATCATCAGGACTAGGTGAGAGAGATGTAGAAATGACCAAACTAGCCATTAAGATAACGACTAGTTTGACTATAAAAATTAAAGTAACAACTATATATATATATATATATATATATATATATATATATATATATATATATATATATATATATATATATATATATATATATATTCTTATTTGATTAATTTAATTAATTAATTAATTTAATTTATTTTATATTTTACTTATTTATTTATAAATGTATATAATATTATAATTCTTATAATTTAGATCTTTAATTGATTAATTATTTATTTTTATTATATTTTTACATTTATTTATTTATATTTTTAGTTTTTATTTTATTATTTATTATTTATTATTTTTCTTTCTCATGAGGCCCGAAAAAAAGAAAAGAAAAAAAGAAAAAAAAAAGAACACAAGACCATTAAGAATAAAGGGTAGGGATCCAACACATGCTAATATTCCAGCTGTCATATCTATTGAGATTAACTAGAATTTTTTCAATTTCTAAGGCCTCTCTTAACTTACGATGATGGAAATAGTCAATCCTCGCAACGACCTTAGCCTCTTTGATGCAGATATGATGGTTAGTCTTTTCCGCATGCTTAGCTAGGACAAATGAGCAAGATATTCTATGTTTAATGTCAGCAGCATGTTCACAGATACTTTGGTTAATAGACCGACCAGTTTCACCAATGTAAGGTGTCCCACAAGAACAAGGAATAATATAGACACCTTTCCCATCCCTAGGGTCTACCGGATTTTTAACACTAGTAGCCGCAACTCTCTTAAATCGGTTAAATGTCATGGGCACAATAGACCTTCCAAATTGGGAAAATATATGGGTGATCCTTCGTCAAGAAGAACCTTGTCGGTTCACCCGAAGGTAGTACAACACATGATCAAGTAAGGTGGAAAGGAAGAGGAAGAATATGCAGCCTTAACATCAAATAGGAAACAAGGGAGGAAGAAGTGTGATCTATCCAAGATAAAGTGTTTCCATTGCAGTGAACTAGGACATTTCGCTAGCAATTGTTCTCAAAAGAAGAAGGAAGGAAGCTTATACCTCCAAGGCTACTGTGGTGGACGATGGTTCCGAAGATGACGTAGGCATGAGTGCTCATGAACCACGAAAGTGGGGCAACATGGATTTGTAGAGCAGCTACAGAGTAGTGACGAGATCCTTGAGAAGATTAGCTTTTGGATCACATCCGTGCTATAGGAGCCTTAAGAGAGTAATGGAAAAAATGGATTAGAGGGTGCAGAGAATCAAAGATTGAGCAAAGGAAGAGCTGGATGATGAGAGGGAGCAATGAAATGCAGATGCAACAATAATGTAGAAATAGTAGCACAGGGGCTTATGTGACTTCAACAACGCAGAGCAAGCCTACTTATGCAGAGCAGAGCTGTAGTACCGTAGAGGCTTCAAGAGTACATTGCAACGTAGGGGACTTTAGCACAACGAGGCTGATGTGACTTCAGTAGCGTAGAGGAGGTCTACTCACATAGTGCAGAGCTATGGCTGTGCAGCTATCTCCAAATGATAGCAGAGAACAACAACTTATGGAGATTCAGTGATGAGGAAGCAACTGAATTGACTTATTTGTAAAATATTGTGCAAGATTTTTTTTAGATTCTTCTCTCTGAAACTGAGTTGCAATGCAATAGTTGGCAGCACGATGCAATATATTGATAGGGAGCTTCAGTACAAATGTGGCAGTGGCAGTGGAAGCGTCATGGGTAGCATTATAGGAGAGCAGCAATAACGCAGTGATGAAGGGAAGCAGGTCTGACATCAACGTAGAGACCCACACCAGAGATCAGTGTAGAGCTTTGGGGTGAAAAAATGTTGTACTAGAGAACATTCCTCGCTAAGAGGGAGTGTTGAGTTTTTTTAGTGTTGGGGTAGCATCGGATGTGCTCTAGCTCCCAAAATTTGTGGAGGGACTAGAGTACATGAGATCTCCAAGACCTAGAAAGGGATTTGGGAAATTTCATCCAGTTTAGGAGATAATTAATTAATTAATATTTCTAATTAAGAACCCTAAGTATAACTTAGGAAAATTAAAATATTAAAGGTAATTAATTTAAACATGTGATGGAAATGACTGAAGTCACACAGATCAAGCTTTATTTTAATATTAGCCATTGATTTAAGATTATATCATGGTTTTTGGTTTCCCAATGAGAAATTATAAACGAAAATCTTGGGGTTAGTTGGAGAACACACACACAGAGGCAGAGCACTGAGACTAAGTTGAAATTCTAGGGTGGGTTTGCTACAAATTTTCAGAAGTGTTTCAGTTGCAGCGAGGGGTAGTATTAGCTAAGGGGATGGTATGATCCCAAAGCCAAGAATCAACAAGAGGTAGAGAGGTAGCAACCAGGAGCAACACAGAGAAGTAGGGTCAGCAACAATAGCTACAGAGTAGCTGCATAGCACAAAGGGCTTCAACTGCTATGCAGACCTAGAAAGGGTAGCATTGAGATAGTAGGAGGCCTCCAGGGTTATTCAGAGGCCATCCATGGCAGCATAGGGACTGTGTCACCTAGTATAGGGTTACACAACCCTATCCAGGCCAGCGCAAAGGCACACAGAGGCTAGTATGGCTGACCCAGGCAGCTTCAAGGGCAGGGTTAGGGTTTCTAGAAGCATAAAGTGGCTGAGTCCTGTAAATCTCATTTGAGGGTGTGGATCAAACAAGTTTTCAGTCTCTAGAATACCAAGTATTGCTGCAGATCTAATTTTCTCTGTCAGGTTAACCAGTAAGGTGCCCAGATTTGTTGTATTCAGAAACTACTTAATAATATAAAACCTCCAGCATCCAGAAGGCCGATTTTCCTACATTAGGTTTTTCCTAGGACAATTTTCCAAAAAAAATTGTTTGTCACTTTATCTGTGTGCTTGTATCTTTTGCTTAGATCTGAATCGGTGAAGAACCGTTATGTGTTTACTTCGATGTTAATCTGATTTTTCAGCATTAATAACTTGATTAAGTAGGAGAAGTATAACCAGATCTAACATTAGGGTTTCTTAATAAAGTAACATTCAGAAATTTTCACACTAAAAACATTGAATGGTTACAAAAAGAAATTTAAAATTTAGAGGTCCTATCCTCATCTGTGACATCCTCAAGGTCTTTAATTTATCACTATTGTAGAGTTTCCCTAAACCTTGTAATCAAAGCCTCCATGTACCTATTTTAAAAAGTAGAGCTTAAAACAATACCTCCAATTATATGAAGATTATGGATAACCTCATTTTATCTAAGAAATTATTTTTGAAAATAAGATCAAACTATAGCTAGAGAGCCACAAAAAATAAGCCAAATTCCATGAAAGATTTAGGAGCTATCAAATCAATTATGGACCACCTCATTATACTTAGGAGAATTATAGAGAAGTTTCATGGTAATAAAACAAATCACATACGCTATTTCATTGTTTTTAGAAAATGTTTCATACAATGCCTAAGAAAACCTTTGGAATAGATTAGAAGAGCTAAAAGTTAATTTCAAGTTTTCTATTAAGATAATGTTGTAAGAGAATTTTATTTCTAAATTAAGGATGTTGATGGATTATTATAAGAAATTAATTGTAATATATGAGTTTACCAAAGTTATCTCTTGTCTCCTATCAATTTTTACACATAAATTGATAAGTTAGAGGGTTGTTCGAAAGAATTAGGTTTTGTTGTCTTGAATCTAGCCAATATAGTCATATTCATTCATCTTTAAAGTCATGATGTTTTTCATATGGAAAGGAACCCCTATGCTGTAACTAAAAATTATCAAGGATTTATGCTCTAGTTCTAGTATGACAATTAACAATATCAAATTTAAGGTTATGATAATTAAATCCATACAGATCACCTACATTAGTTTCAGGTATAACAACAACAATTTGGTAGAAGTGACTTCATCTAGATACCTCAAAATTAATCTGGATCACAACCTTAACATGAAATATATCATTGAGAAAAGGATAAGTGGAAGGTGGACAACTTATTATGAGTTTAAAACAATTTTAAGTAAGTGACCTTCATTATGGGATAAAAAGAAACTCCTGTTTAAAATTGACAACATTATTGTTATTTTATATGACTGACATTTCCATAGAGTGTTGGAGGAAAGAAAAATTCAATAGTGTTTTTTAACTTATAATGTTAAAATCAACGATAACACACCCTATTCTAGTCTCCTCATAGAAGCAAGTATTCCCCCATTGCTAACATGACTACAACTAGATACTTGATGTACAATAACAAGATAAACAATATAGAAGACAAGAGATTCTTAAAATTACTTCAAACTTTAGTCAAAATCACTTATGCAATGAAGTGGGGTTGGCATAAAGAAGTCATGTCTTAGCTAAATCGTTGTGGAGTAATAATAATAATTAAAAAATATTATTACACCTAAATTTAAGAAGAAAAATAAGTTAGTATAAGAGGACATCCAACCATAATGTAAAAGATCATGTGTATCTCTATATTTTGACAATTATAAGGAAGAAATTTGATAGTGCTAAAATAAGAAAAAAATAGCATTAACTTCAAATTAAAATAAGGTATTAGATGATTTATAAAATGACATAAGTTGAAATAATTTGTATCTTTCTAACCTTAATTAAATTAAAAATAGTCTTAAAATATCATACATCCATCTACATTAAATCACAATATCAAATAAATTATTAGAAAATCAATCTTTTTAACTTTTTAACTCTTCAAAATTATTAAAAAATATATTTTATTAAATAAAAACACTTTTCTAAATCCCTATCCAATAGCCAAGAATTGGAAAATATATTTTATTAAATAAAAACACTTTTCTAAATCCCTACCCAAGAATTGGGTAACCCAGTGGGTGGCAAGGGAACTTACCACCCTGAAATAAATGGATGAATATAAAAGACAAATAAAATTGTCTGAGATATGTTAGAAATGTCTCGGGACGAAAGCTTAAAGGCCGACGACGTATAATTGGGTGAATAAAACTGTAGCGATGCCAATAAATGTATGAAGATGAAGTTTAATTTTTCACTTTACAGTGGAAAATATTTCTAGGAAATCACTGGAAACAGCCCACGTATCTTTCATAATAAAATTTTAATTTATTAAAAGAGATTCACATCGTTTTGAAAGAATGGAAAACTACTGAACAGAGAACTAATACAAAAGAAAAACAGAAAAGCGGAGGAAATGACAAGGAGGAATACAAAATGATTGAAGATGGAAACATTTAGCAAATAAAATGTTAGTGAAAATGAGTTTTATATATCCTCACGGCACGGGACCGGAAATGTCGAGTCCCTGTCCCGACCCCACGGCACGACACTGGAAAATGTAGAGACAAAGAATCTTAGTGTCAACTGCCTCATGACATGGCCTTATACTGAATGTCACTATTTTAATAAATAAATGTATATTTAAAAAATTAGAATTAGAAATACAGTGATATGTGGTTTAACAGTAAGTTTTGTTGAGTAAAACTCACGAGATAGAGGTTCAAATTTCATTGAGTATATGGTGTGTTATAATCGAGCTCAAGGAGTAGGCTCCCCTTTAATACAGAGTTTCGGCTCTTGAGAAATCATAAAATTCCAGTTTGCAAACGGTTAGATATACTCTTAACTAGTTTAACGAGTTATAATAAATTTTCCCTTTATATTAATTACTTTTTATTAAATTAAATCATTTTCACCAATTCTTTTTTGTTTTTAGCTTTCAGAACTTTACAACCTTACTCATCGTATTGACAAATGAAATTCACCGCACCAAGGACAAGACGACAATGTAACAAGAGAGTGACTTTCCAACCCTAACCAACAGTATTGAAAAATGAAATTCGTCCCACCAAGGACAAGACACCAATGTAACAAGAGCGGGCCCATACAGATCACAAAGTTCTGTTGTCGTCTTCACATGCGGCATCACAAGCTTTCCTCATCGGTGGTGAGACTACTATGAGTGCACTAAGTTTGAACTACATCTTCACCTTACTTATTGAATTAGGTCTTCTATTACGGTTCAATACTTGATCATTTCAAACGGTATACAATAATACACATTAACCGACAGAAAAAAAATGCAAGTAAATTTTGTATAGATGGGCTGCCTAACTGACCTAACCGTTAGGCACAATTTTCACTGTGTGTTTTACCACCAAATCATGCAACTCATTCAAAGTTTTAAGTAGTATATTGTTGGGAAGTTTCACAACACCTTACATAGTCATAACTTTATTCGAGTGGTGCACAACCAACAAACCATCACGTATTGCTTTACTCATTTGATTACCATAAGTGGTGCTCCTTTTGCCGCAACTCTATCATGGTCTCACTTACTATACCCCACCATTCAATTCCGCTGGTTATTACATTGATGGGTGTGGTCTATTTTACAATAAGACTCCTAGAATTTCTATTCTATTTTTTAAACTGTATCAATGGTCTAGATTTAATAATGTAAAATATTATTTGTTTTATACATGATCTAAAGATATAATCAAAGGTTTCCAAACTATTTTTCATTTTAAAACTTATGTAGTGTGTTTTTTATTGTCATTTTATCATAACATTACAAATTCTTATTATTAAATAAATTAAATGACAGATAAGTGTTTTAATGGTTATTGGTGTTTATCAATCACTTAATTTATATGATTGTGCTAATCTGTATGCACTCACCTCTCAACATGAGTTGTGTTATTCCAAATATGGAATGATCCCGTTGATCCAACTTGTTTGTATAAGCACTGTCCATGATGCCTACCTACCTCATCTGTGTGTCCTTTGTCAAGCATCCTTCATCCCCAAACAGTCTTACAGGTGCACCTCGTTGTGCCATCATGTTGCGCTTACGCACATCATCCCCAAATATGCCTAGTGAGAAAATCAATTATGTTTTGAGCTTGGTCCACTGGTCATCATGTTGTTCCATTGCAATTTTTACAAACATGTGCCCCAACGTGGCACTCAGAGGCTTCCATCCTCCCCTACCCCAAGTCATTGTCTCCCTCAACAATTGCAAGCCTAAGAAATCCATGGTGCCACTTCTTATATTCAGAAATATTATGCCCCCATTCCTATCATGTTTCATGAGATTATGTCACTCTAATGGAGAAAATACTCATTGGTTTGTAATTTATCGTAAATATTCTAGTGGGAATTTTGTCACAACAAAGGTCATGAAATTATACTTAAAATATGAATCTACATTATGAGGGTTAAATTCTCCTTATATGTCTTATTATGGTATGCTTATGCAAGTAATAGATGAATTATGTAGAAAATAGAGAACAATGAAATAAAAATCACAAACTACAATTGACACATGGTATAACATGGGAGCCACTTTTAGGAGAAAACCTAGCTGAAAAGTGAGGTTTCTCTGCACTCTTTCTCTGACTGGAAAATGGATTAAAGTACAAAGAAGTGAGACCTATGGTCTGTGGGCTATTGCACTGCAAACAACCTCTCTCTTTTCTTTTACCTTATCTAGTCTTGGCTACTATGGTTAGGTATGAAACATAATGCATTTGAATAGAATGGGACCCATTTTCTTCCTACTATACCAATTATAAAACAATGTGATAACCTACTATTTCTTAAGTTTGACTGCTCCAACCCTTAACTAAAGTTATGATATATATTCTTCTAAAGTATTCTTCATGATCATCACATGCCTAACCCATTTTTCATGAATAATGGGGGCTGACATGGCATCTTCTCAAATTTTGGTGGTCAAAATAGGAAGGCCAAATTCTAGGTGGCATAACTTTTGCATACAGACTCCAGTTGAGGTGATTATTGCGCTAGAAAGTTATATGTGTGTAGAATATTGTTAGGAAGTGTGGCACATAAGTATAAAAGTTTTAACCTCCCCCAAAAATCCATTTTTCCTCAAACTAATTCAGAATGTTTCATACATTAATTTGACAAATTGGGGTCGAATGGTAAAAATTGTCCTATGAGCTAATTTCTCCACTTTTTCCACTCCTAAAGAATAAAAATGGATGAAAAATAATATAAAATAGTCCAATAAACATCACTCATGCCACTATATCATTCCAACATCAAAAATCTTGTGCACCAATATCTCCTCAACCTTCAACTTAAGCTTATCAAGAATCATTGCAGGGCCATGTGACGGGTTAAGTCACCTTGGGTCATCCATGTTTATTTGGCATTGTTTGATATGACTGATGTGAAATATAGGATGGTGAAATTTCATTGAAATAATAGCTCTAACCAATATATGACATCTAATATCCTCTCAAGTACTTTGAATAGACCCTAAAACCTTTGAACCAATTATAGAGCCATCCTCGTGAGTTGCTTGAACTAATATCTACCTATTTTGATGAATACCTTATATATCATGTTGAACAATATGCCAGGTCTCTCATGATATACAAACAAATTCATCCTATCATTCACACTATTCAAATGGACAACCATTTCCATACTATTGTGCCAACTCATCATGGATCTCAAGGCTGAGGGAATCCTCCTGTAATAACATTATATTACAAAGG
This sequence comes from Pinus albicaulis, assembly GCA_034641835.2. Taxonomy (NCBI): domain Eukaryota; kingdom Viridiplantae; phylum Streptophyta; class Pinopsida; order Pinales; family Pinaceae; genus Pinus; species Pinus albicaulis. The sequence goes on along the minus strand of CM076579.1, from coordinate 1,164,948,709 downwards.
GTAGCATATTTATTTGTTTTTTCCTTCATCAAATTGAATGGGATATAGCCCATTGTCGAACTCTTCTAAAGTTTTAACTCCCTTGTGTCATGTCCAACAAATCCTACCAATTCATTTGATCAACCCACAAATAGTGTCATATATAGTCCTCCAATAGTTTGTTGGTGCATTTCTTTTATCCACCCATCAACAAATGATATATGGAAATATATAGCAATTTCATACCAAAAGCTCAAATAATGATGTCCAAAACTTCTCGGAAAACGTTTTGTCCTTTTTTTATAGAATGCTTAAAAGAAGAACCAAATAATTCACTACATTCTAGATAAAAAATTTGACCACGTCCTCTACAACACAAGGCATATGTATTGGAATGAAGACTACATATGTAAAAACATTATCAACCAAAACCATAATCCCATTATAGACCTAAATTACTAGAAGCTTTCTTATGAGTTTCATAAAAAAACTTTCCCATGATCTCTATAAAATTGGTAAGGTTGTAATAGGTCTTCCTACAATCTAGCATTATCCTTGTATTATTAAGAAAAAATACAATTTTGGACGTAATCCTCCATGTCTCACTTCATATGCCTCCATAAGTATCGTCTCTCTAAAATGTGAATGTTCTATGTTGTCTTGGGTGGCTCGCCAAAGGAAAGTTATGATATTCATTTAATAGGTCCTTGTAGTGACTATTTAACTTAGGAATATAGTTGCACTCAACAAAGTACAATAATCCATCATAATGGAAAAACTTCCTCATATTTCCTTCCTTCACCTAATTCATAAATTTTTTCATAAGTTTATCAAGCTATAATTTATCCTTTTATACTATTCAACAACTCCATCATCATGTCAATATAGCTCTTGTCAAGTGTTGGTAACTACTCCTCACATATAGCAAGTTATTCCTTCCTACTCAAGGCATAAACCACTACATTTATTATTCCCAGCCTATACTCATTAATGGTCATGCAAAAATTTGATAAGAAGTCTTTCCACTGTGCCTACTTAGAGGATAAATTGGGTAGTGTGAAAAAGTATTTCCTTACAGTTTTTTCGTTATTTACCATAAATGGCTTTCCCAACAAATAGTTCTTCCAATATTTTAGAAAATGAAAAAATGCAATCATTTACTTTTGGTGAAATGGGTACCTCCTTCCCATTCGTATAGCTTCCTATTGTCAAAATATGTGAGGTTCCTATGCTATCTTAAAGTTATTGCAATGGAAAATTTTGATGCATCTATATGTACCTTGAACAAATGCTCAAAATATAGTATATTAAATATGAGGTTAGAAACAATCTTTCATTTCAACTCTTGAAATGCAATCTTGCTTCTCTTCGTCCAATTCCATGATCTCTATTTCTTTAACATACAACCCTAATGTAAATGGTCATATGTATCTCTATGTTTTAACATCATGAAGAAGAAATGCATCTCTATGTTTTAGTGTAAATTACGATGTCTTTGATCACTTGCAATAGTGGAATCCTAACACATATTTTTCAACTCTTTTAGAAGGTCAATCTCAAGCTATGGAGATGTTTTAGCGATGGTCAATCTATCTAGATAGGTGGGTTTACAGGTAATTCATGTAGTGACAAGAATTGTAGCCTATGTGATATTTTGAGCATGAAGTGTGTTGGTGTGTTATTTCGCTAATTATTCTTGGGTTAAAGTAGTTTCTTGACGTGGATTTTCTTCTTTGTGCTCTGTGATGAAAATAGATGTTTCTGAATTTACTAATCATCTAAATCTCAAATGTGCATTGTTGCATCCATTAAGGGAGATACTATATGTAGGTGTTATGAAACCAAATCCAAAAATAGAAGAAAAGAGAGATCAATGCCTTAGAAATCAACCACTTCAAGGGGGAAATCTCCTTTAGATTACATAAATGAACAATCCTTGAATGATTCAAATGAAAAAACCTCCTTTTTATATATAGGAGTCCATGGGGTCACAATATAATCCAAGCTGGCCTAACAATAATAATGTAAGGGCACAACAATAACAATAGTGGGGTTTTATGGGGCACAATAATAACAATATGGGGACTACAGGGTTACAACAATAAAAACAAGGGGGATGCACTAACAACAATAAGGGACTACACCAGTACTATAGGGACCTAACATGCCCCTCTCCTTCAAAAAAGAGTTTCCCTCAATGCTTGAGTAGCTCTGGATGCTTCTGTATAAAATTCTCATCTTTCCATGTGGAATATTTAGTGGGTAAGTTATTCCACTTGATGAGATACTATGAAATTGATCGATTTCGTAACTATCAAGTTCTTGTTTCCGTGACTGCTTCAGGCTCCAATATGATTTTTCCTTCCTCATCAAGTTCTGTTAATATTGTTTGAACTTGAAGTGTGTCCCCTATAACCTTGTTTAAGCATGAAACATGGAAAATTTGGTGCACTCAAGAAGAAACAGGAAGCTCCAATTTGTATGCCATAGATCCCAAATCATATTGAGCTCTGATACAAAATGTTTTGAAACCAGCTCCAAAAATAGAAGAAAAGAGAGATCAGCGCCTTAGAAATCAGCCACTTCGAGGGGGCAACCTCCTTTACATTACATAAATGAAAAATTCTTGGATGATTCAAATGACAAAACCTCCCTTCTATATATAGGAGTCCATGGGGTCACAATATAATCCTAGTCTACCTAACAATAATAATGTAAGGGCACAACAATAGCAATAGTTGGGTTTTATGGGGCACAATAATAACAATATGGGGACTACAGGGGTAGAAAAATAATAATAAGGGGGATAAATTAACAACAATAATGGAATACACTAGTAATATAGGGACCTAACAATAGGAAAAATGGGCACTTCAATTTGTTGAAAATGATTTTTATGATGATAAAGTAAGGTTATACACCTAGTTGTAGGCACGAGGGAGGATGGATTGGTGGCATATTTGAGGGGAGTTTCAACTGCTACTATTGTATGAGTAATTGATTTTGCGTAGGAAACAATCTTTCTTAGAAAGGAGATCCTTTCTATCCTTGAGGCCATCAAAAATCCTTATAATTTGGGTGAGATGGACATTATCTCCATGGTGTAGGATACTGAATCTAAGGAGGACTAGGAAACTACCATGGAATTGCAGAATATTTAATTTGTTGTGGACCTACTAAGAATTATACATGTTAATATAGGTATTAAAAGACAAGGATGGGTCTTGAGCCATACCTAATGAGTGAGATTGTCATGGCTTGTTAGAAGTAATGAAATTCACAATCGAAATTTCCTCACTTGATTCCTAGAACATTTCTCTCTATCCAAACACCTATGTGTAGATTTTTATCGATTGATCCTTCCCATAGATGACATATACTTCCACATTGTTAAGTGGGAACTCCCCAAGGCCATGATTTTTTCTAAAATTGGAATGAAATGCTTAAATTTCATTCTCTACTTTAGCTTGCTTCTTTTTTTCCTACAAAACATCCAATTTTGAAGAAATATAGCTAATAATATCAATCTAAGAAATTTCAAACAAATTACTGATTTTTTCCCTTGTTATTCCACCATTGGTTGATATCTATATGTTGATAGAGGCATCTTGTTCTAGGGTTCTATTCCTCGATGACCCTATTAAACTCCTTAGTCATGGCCACTATGTCGTCGTAAGTTTCCTTTGATATATTTCCTCTTCCCATTACATTCAACCTGTCCATAAATGCATCTCTCATTCCATGAATTAGTATGTCCTTGTTGAGATCACTATGTTTAGAGCTATGAAAATTATATTGGAGGAATTGAATATAATCCTCTAGGATTTATTCCTCCTTTTGGGACATCCAAAAAAATCCTCCCTTTGGTCACTTGTCTATAATAGTCCTATTGTTTTCGCACAAATTATTTTTTCATCTTATCCCAAGAGGAGATAGATTCACCACCAAGGCCTATAAACCACCTTAGCAAAACTCCCTTCATAGTGACAGGAAACAAATTCAACTTTTAAGTATATGCAATGTATTTATAGCTCTGAAACATAATGTCAAACTCAGAAGGCATGTGTATGAGTCTTCATTGGTCATGCCATGGAATTTTGGAAATATGGAGGAATATTTTTATTTTTATTTTTCCAAGTGCTTCCAATGTTGAATTCAAATATATAAACAACATCATCCATATTTTGCTTTTCCATTTTGTCCTACCACAAAATTTGAAAAATTTTCCAAACTATCCTAGGAACTTGCTAACCACTAACAAAGTTCTCTAACAATGGAGGGTCTTATGATTTCCTTGTAAAATTCCCCCAGTCTGGGATTGGGCTCTCAAGAGGCTATTCAACCTCTACTCCAGTGTTTCAAGTTTTTTCCATTTGAATCCCCTTCGCCCTATATCAAGTATTGACATTATGTATTTACTACTAATGTAGGTTATTCAACGTTGATACATGAGGAATTTAATTGTCCATTAAAAGAAACCAAATCACTCAATACATTAATTGCAACCTAGGGCACATATTTTATTTGAACGTCATCATGAAAGATATTTGCAGGAAACAATTTCTAATTTTACATTAGTTATCTATCAGTATGCGGTCTTCAAGAAACATAACCTTCTCAAACACAATATTCAAAGGCCAAACACTCATTGTAGACTAGATTGCACTTGTTTGAATGAAACCACTCTTCACCTTGTTTAGGAATTGAAATCACATTGCTGAAACCAAACTTGCATAAATAGTAACACTTTGTATAGACAAAAATATTTCTTATGTAAATGAAACAAATACACCCTTTGAAAAAGTAAAATCACCTAGATATCATAACCACTTTGAATCTACTCACCAAATATTGTTGCCAAAATCTCATAAATAACATGAAGCTAGGAATAAAAATTAATGACAATAACCTTGTAATAATAATATAAAATGACATGAATCTCTAATAGCTATGATCAAGTAAAATAAATTCACATTTCATGTGAAATACACATGAAAATCAATATAAGTGTTAGTAACAGTAATCTTTTAATGAAACTTAATAACAATAGTCCTAATATGTAATTACATAAATGGAAGAAATAATCAATGAACTAACTATAATTACTACACAACAATCCTTGCTATACATGAGGGCCCTTCCTCCATAACAGGGAGCTAAGAGAAACTCAATGTATACCATCAAACAAAATATTTCATGAATCCAAAGAAAAATTTGCTAAAATTTCCATTAAACAATATTCAAGAAATATAGATGCTATCATTAGAGAAAAAAACGCCTAACTCCCTGGTTAAGAGAAAAGTTGTTTTGTTTTTAAAACTTCCTTTAAATCTAATATTGGAAAATGATAGTTATGAAAGTCTTGAGAATATTTTGATTTTCAAGTTTTTCAATAAAGTCTTAAACCAAGGTCTTTTACAACTCGTCATAAAAAAATACATTCAAATAAAGATTATTCTAAAGTAGGTTGCCTAAAGTGTGAGAATGGCTAGAATTACTTAGAATGAATATAACTAACTTGATGTGAATAATCGAGTCATTAAGAAAGAGGTGAGGCATCAATACCATGAGAGACTAATTGGACCAGTGAATTTGACGAGTATCGACATGAGTGACGGCAAACTTCAATGATAATATTAAGGCTGTTGGGAGTAACGACACATGGAAATGGCAGAGTACTAGCTTCCTCTTGTAGAAACTGGCCATCCTACAGAAATTTTCTCAACACATTGTCAATAAAGAAACAAAAAAAAACTATTATTCTTATCAAATGCAAGAAAGACTTAATAGATTAAAATGGCACATAGACTTACAATATGTGAGCAAAAAAAATAAAATATTACACAATGATGGTTCAAAAGGATATGGATGTTAGAAAAAAAATGGGTAAAATGATGAAAAAAAGTAGTAAAATGATGTCATTTTCCAAACCCAATAGTAATGACAAGATTCAAAAGAAACTAGACGATAAAATATTTGGATTGGACACTGATTACAAGAAATTGAAAAGAAAATGCAAGAAAGAAAAAAGAAACATAAGAAGGATAGGTTAATTATCTAGAAACTATCCATATAAGGGATGGTATTAAATATACATGTGAAAATATAATAACAATTTGGCTCTAAATATTTTGGGAGGTAAATTGGATACCAAACCCATTGAATAAGAAATGAATAATCTCATAGAGATAGGTCATGAACATAATAAAATAGCCTTTATCATCATATTTTTGCATATAAAATAGAATAAATATGAGAACATGTTAGCACTAGTCAAGTAATAATTACAAGTAAAAGCAACTTGTCTCATAGAAGGAAAGAGGTTGGGAAAAATACTTGTGCATAAATATAGAATAATTTTGTTGAGGTGAGATTTAATGATCATAAATATGGTATACTCAATAAATCTCTAAGCTTAAAGAGACAAAAATATTTATAAATGAATAACTCATCTAAGAGGACTAAACTGAATTAACGAAGAATGTTTAAAAAGAAAAAAAGAAAAAAATGGACAATAATTAGCAAAATAAAATCTATTATTAGGGATAAAAAGAAAAAACATGATAATAAATAGGAATTTGGAACACTGCGGATTGTCACTTCGAACTATTGTGGCTTTCCATGGAGCAAAGGGCGTATTTTAAGTTGGATCAGAAGTGACATTATTGTCTTAGTGTTGCTTGAAAGTTTGAAACTTGGGAGAATGAGAAATATTAGGTCATTAACATAGAATAAATTGTCTTGTGGTTACTGTGGAGCAAGGAATATTACTATAGAGGGAAAGACATGGCTTTTTACTTTAATAATAAAACTAAAATTAAATAAAAATAAAAAAATTCTTACATTTCGATTCATTATAAAGACCCTTTCAATTAGTGCATATATATATATATGGATATTTCCTGTATTAATGATAATAAAAATTATATAGGAAAATGTCAATTTTGTACATACTAATTCTAATTCTATCTTTTATTAAAAAAAACAATATTGATATAAAATTTCTTTACAATGACTTAAAATATGATATTTTTAATGTGATAAATGGAGAAATATCCTCTTTCTCGGAGACTTTAATGCTATAATAACACTAATCAAGCCACTATATTAAGCAATAATGCCAACCATAATCTTCTGTGGCTAATGAGAACCTTGATTTAGCTAGTATATATAAATAATCTCTATAGAATTAGTTGAAATTTTGTTTGGTATTGAGCTAAACAAGCTCTATGGTTTTGAAGATCTAATAATTTTTAATCATCTTGTAAAGTTCTTGCAATCCAATTAGATGACTGCTATTCATGGGCTTAATACTAGTGACATAACTTATGTGATGTCTAGTATCTATGTATAAAACCAAGTAGTAAATTTTGACATCTAAAATGGAAACGATAATGAATTTGATCATACATTTGAATTAATAATAAATCTGATAGTCACACATAAAAGCCTCATTAAAGTGAAATTTTATAATCGAAAGCACTTGGTCTTAGACAAACATAAACTTTGATTTTTTTCTATGATTCAAAAAATGAACTAAATATCCTATGAAATAATGACAATATAAAATACCTCTCATAATTTTTCAATAACCCTTTCTACTCCGATTAACATTTTCTTTATTGAGGTGTTGTATAAAAAGGAAAATTAAATGTTTAACCCTTGGTGTGATAAAGACTTTAAAGTTGATACAATAACCATTAGGGATGCTTCTAACAAGTTCTTAAGTTATGATAAGACAAGTAGGTACAATTCATTATTTAAAAGAATAAAAGGGAATTATATCAATAGAAAGCAAGATAAGCACTTGCACATATGTAAACTATATTTTAGAAACTATGGGTGTAAATTTTGACTCTTAAAATAAATAAAACAATTTTATTTTCTTGGTGGCTTTGAATTCCTAACTCAAAAATATTTACAAATCTTGCAATGTCATGGAAAATATTCAAATCCATTTCTCTTCAGGAAAGACCTTCAAAGCCTATGTGGGGTTAGGATCAAGAACAAACAACTTTGACGAACTCAAATCTCTTAAATTGATTTTGTGTTGGCTAACTCAACTTGAGCTAAGAGTAGCCCAGATATTTGGAGATCCATGATTATTATTAAATGGTTTAATGGATCTCAAAGATGCCACAACTATATTCTTCTTCCATTATTAGAAGAGTTTCTGAACATGAAAGCCCATTTTAATAAAATATCTGCTTGTCACATTTACAGGGAACGAAACATGGATGCGTACCTCCTATCTAAGGAGGGCATACAACAAGTTATGGGGTTCTGGGTAATCAAATAATTTGAGAGAGAATTGGTCCGAGTCCTAGATCAACCTCTTTTTGGTCACTAAATGATAGATCAATCAATTCTTTTATGTGTTTTGATTTGTTATATAAAATCGTGTTTAATTTTAATTCAGACTTGAATATACTGTTCAACTCTCCTTTTATCTTTGTTTCAGATTGTTTTTCCTCGTAAGAGGAGATCTGGGAGATAACAAAGGGGTTTTTTCATGTTTCAAAACTTTTTCACATCTGAAATAGTGCTTACTAATCAGATGTTTTTTTGTGTAAAAATTAGCAAAAGTCCTGGTTTTGACTTGTGTTTAGGCTTTTCTTTTTCCTTTAAAGGGGAGACCGGGGATCAACACAGGCGCTATATCTTGAAAATCTTGTTAAGGCTAGTGGAAACAATGACATATTAGTTGTTTTCCTTATAGATGCAAACTTTGTGTTTTTTCTTTCTTCTCTGACTGAAAGGAAAACATAAAGTTTCTCAGAATGCCAAGGGCATATACTATGTAACCTTCTATGATCATAATAGAAGGTTCGATTTTTCTTTTTCGGGAGAGAAAAAAAAAAAACTACATAATTCAAGGTTGAGTGCACTAAAAAAGAAAAAAATAAGAACATAAAATTCTTACCAGAAGAAATTTTAAAAATTGAAGGTCCTATCCTCATTGGTTACATCGTCAAGATATTTAATTTATTACTGTTGTAGAATTTCCCTAAACCTTGTATTCAAAGCTTCTGTGTGCCTATTTTAAAAGTGGAGATAAAGATCACCCTTCTAATTATATCAAGATTATGGTTAATCCAACTTTATCTAAGTTATATGTAATTATTTTGGAAAAGAAGATCAAATTGTAGCTAGAGAGCCATGAAAAGAATCCAAATTCCATGGATGATTTGAGAGATACCAATCACTTATGGACCACCTCATTATACTTGGGAGCATTATGGAGAAGTTTCATGGTAATAAAACAAATCTTGTATGCTATTTCATCGACATTAGATAAAGTTTGATACAATTCCTATGAAAACTTTTGGAATATATTGTAAGAGCTAAAAATTCATTTCAAGTTCATAACTATTAAGACAAGGTTGTAAGAGAATGCTATTTCCAAATTTAGGATGTTGAGGGATTATTCGAAGAAAGTAATTGTAATATAGGAGTTAACCAAGGTTGTCTCTTGTTCCCTACTTATTTTTGCACATAAATTGGTAAGCTAGAGGGTTGTTTGAAAGAAGTAGGTTGTGCTTCCTTGACTCTAGCTAGTATAGTCATCTTTGTTCATTGTTAAAATGATGATGTTTTTCTTACGACAATGAACCTTTATGATCTTGATGAGAAACAAAAAGCTATTAAGGATTTGTGTTCTATTTTAGGTATGACTATTAACACTAACAAACTGAAGTTTATGATAATTAAATCCAAAAAGATCACATATTCTAATTTCATGTATAACAACAACTTGGTAGGACTGAATTCATATATATACCTCAAAATTAATCTGGATGTGAACTATTTTGTTGAGAAAATGTAACCTGAACTATATCGTTGAGAAAAGGTTAAATGGAGGTTGGATAACTTATTATTAAATTAAAACAATTGTAAAAAACTACTCAAAACCACTTACACACTCAAGTGAGGTTCGCATAAAAAAGTCATGTTATGGCTAAATTAGTGAGGATTAATGCCACAAGTCACTTGTAGAATAATGATAATACAAAAAATATTATTAGAGATAAATTTAACGAGAAATTATGACTTGGTGAAAAATTAGAAGATAAAAGAAAATTAAGACATTCTAGAAAGAGAGCCAACTTTAATTTTAAAAAATCAAATATATCTCTATGTTTTCACAAACATAAAAATAAGTTTAACATTATTAGAATAAAAAAACTATATTAAGTCCGTGTTGTAACCAGGTTTTGGATGATTTCTAAATAATATACGTTAAAAGAATTTGTTATCTTTTTAACACTAAATAAGTTGAAGATAAAAAAAAAAAAAAACTTTTTTTGAAATATCATAAAATGCGCCCACGTATTTTTCATAATAATTAAATTTTAATTTATTAAGAGACACATATTGACTTGAAAGAATGGCTAGGTCTACTCACCATGGAACTGATAATGTACTGACGACAAAGAAAAACAGAAAAGCTGAAGAAATGACGAGAAACGTGGCATACAAAATGATTGAATAAGGGAAACATTTAGACGTGCTTGGGCCGTGTTTGTGAAAATGAGTTTTAAGAAAAACAGAAAAGCTGAAGAAATGACGAGAAACGTGGCATACAAAATGATTGAATAAGGGAAACATTTAGACGTGCTTGGGCAGTGTTTGTGAAAATGAGTTTTAGATATACTTTTAAGTTGTAAAGTGGTTTTCGTAATGATAATATATATGTTATGAAAATGGTCCAATTATTATGGTTTTAATGATTGATGATGTAGCTTTTCATTTGAGAGTTTTAAGGACTTTTCCTTCACGACAGTGGCAACCAGAGGAGCAAGCGACCGGCAATGTCGATCCCTTGTCTTGACAATAATCTCCGTGTCGACTGCGTGATGATATGACCTTAAACTCAACATCGAATTTGATTGCATTTGTGACCGTTACAATAATATAAATCCTTTTTGTGAGCATTTATATTAATATTGGGTATATATATATACAATGATGTACAACATTGAATATTGCATTAACAAGTCTTACATATTTCTCAGGTCATAGCATTATTATTTATGCCGTCAGACTGTAAATGTCTTACCATATTGCGTATACAACTCGACTTCATTAATAAGCCTATGACCTGTTAAATATTGGTGGCCTTCATAGACAAACCTTTCTATCCTCACATGAAAAATATCTATATATGTTAAAAAAAGGGACCCAAAGGACTTTGCCTTCACGGCAACGGCAGGAAGAGTAACTGAACATCAATGTCCGATGTTGAGTCACTTTCCCTGTCCCGACACCACGAAGAACAAGACGACTGTGGAGAGACGACCCCTCACTATCCATGTCCTTCTGCGCCCTTTCTTATTGACATTCACAAGGAATTTATAATTAATTTGATAAGGGTCACAATAGGCTGGGCTTCCATAAAATTACTCAGAACAACATGCCATCGAGCAGCCAGAGGGGACGTTCGTACATATTAGGACGTTCTGCTATCCTATTGATATGCGGCATCACAACCTTTCCTAATCGGTGGTGAGGTGACACTAATCTGAGATAAAACTACATCGTCGCCTTACTTATTGAATTAAGTTGTATTATAGTTCTACGTCTAGTCATTTCCAACCATAATCTATATACTAGCATTTTCACTAAACCGTGAAAAGAAACGTCGAAGGAGCTTTCCTCACGTGTCAAATTGGAATTGGGTGAAGGGACGATGAAATTCGACTTTAGTCATTTGCTGACTTATTCTCTCCATAGAACACTTTTGGGTTAACAAAAATACACATTGCTCATCCTAAATACAACAGAAGTAAATTTTGTAGAGATAAGTAAATTTTGTAGAGATGGGTTGTTTTGTTGGAGAAACTAATTCCAATTACTGGTTAGGTGTCAATCTATTTGTTATAATTAGTTTGAGTTTTATTTTGTAGTTATAGTTCAGTTTCAATTTACTCATTTATTGTGGTTTCTTATTTAATAGTTACCAATTAATTTGAATATTGAATTTTGTTCAATTTCTTATTTCAAATTTATTCATGTTCTTTTCTTTTTACCTTATTTAGTGTTTAACATACTATCAGAGCCACCTTGCATAAAACTTCATGAGAGCAGCAAAGATAAAAAATTCGAGCAGAAAAAGAAGACAACTATGAAAAATGCATTCATGTGAAAAAGCCAATTTCTACGTAGCTAGTGAAGGAATGTCAAGAAGGTAGAGCGAAACGAATTGTTGATGGTTCCATCAGTCAAAGTTAGATTTTTTTTCCTCACACTAGCACATCCTAGAGAGTTAATGTTGGTATACATGGTACCAAAGCTACAAGGGTTTGGAGAAGTTTCATGAACATTTTTTTGCAAGTTTGAAGAGAATAGAATTGGAAATTAATCAAAGATTTGATTTGCAGATCAAAATATTGGAGAATTTCTGCAATGGAGTTCTCATCTTCAGCGATTCTTACTCCATATAACTACTTCCAATGGAAGCCAGAGATTTTGCTTCACCTCAAAGGCAAAGGCTTGTATCAGATAGTTATGAATACGGAAGTTGAACCCAATTCTGCCGTTGAAAAATCCAAACACTTCAACAGGATGGACGAGGCTTTTGGTCTTCTATTGTTGTCCATATCTCCAACATTGTGTTTCCATGTGGACACATGCAACACTCTAAATGAGGTTTGGACAATCTTGGAGAATTATTTGGAAAGCAGGATGAGATGCATGCTCATATTCTTGAAAATGAGCTAAATTCCTTAGATCCAAATAGCTTTGAGAACATTTAAAATTTCTTTACAAAATTTAAATCATTGTTTCTACAACTACATGATTGCACGATCAATGAATCAAAATAGGAAGGTCAATTGATACTTTCTATTTTGTCTAAATTAGGCCCTGAATATGTTATTTTTCGTTTCCACATTTCATATAGTTAGACTTGCAAGTGGAGAAAAGTGGAAAATGTCCAAATTTGACTTATTTATTGAGTCTCTTATTCATGAGTAGGATAAGCTCATAAAAATGGGTTCAATAAAGTCTCCGAATGCACATGCACTTGCCATTTATGAGAAAGGAAAGTCCAACATAAAACCAAATCAGCAATACAAAGGCAAAGGAAAGGCAAGAGATCCAGATCCAAGAAAGGGAGGAAATCCAAAACCTCCAGATGATTCTTCCAGCTCCAAGAGTAAGAAGGGAAGGGAAGGAAACTTCAAGTGTCCTTGTTGTAATAGAGGTTATCATCTTGAATCCTCTTTCTTGCAGAAGACTATTGATCTGATGGCAAAGAATCTTCAAGAAAATAGTCTTGGTCATCACATTCCAGAAAGTGCCAAGAAGAAGACGGAGGGAAAACCATCAGAAACAAGGGGTAATGGAAATGCTTTGATTGCTCTTCATTCTACACCGCAAGAATGGATCATCGATTCAAGAGCTTCACATCATATGGCTTCTTCAAAGGAACCCTTTTCTTCTCTACATGCATACTCAGGACCTCTTATTCTCATGGGGGACAATTCTACAATTGAAGCAACTGGACAAGGAAGAGTGCAATTCGAAGATGGAAGTTTTGAGAATGTCTTGCATATTCCAAGGCTTTCTGTGAATCTTCTTCAGTGTATCAGATGACACACACATGTACTAGAAGGAAAATGGAATTTACCTCGGATTCCATGAGCATTTATGAAATGCAAACCAACTTGAAGATTGCATCTGGCAAGGTAAATGATCAATCTTCTCTATATACATTTTTTTATTTTGTTCCTCAATCAGATTCTATTTTACTTCTTATGCATGCAAATGAAGAAAGTAGGATTTGGCATGAGAGATTTGGGCACTTGAATTTCAGATATATGCAGCAACTTAGCAAGAAAGGGATGGTTAAAGGATTGCCAACCATTGAATTTTCTAATGGTATTTGTAATGGATGTGCTATTAGAAAGCATCCACAAGACAAGTTCGAGAAGGGGCATGCACGGAGAGCCTCTTCACCTTTCGAACTTGTACATAGTGATCTCATGGGTCCATTTCCAGTGCTTTCAATGAGCAAAGCAAGATATGTGTTATCATTTATAGATAATTACATGAGATTCACTTGGGTTTACTTCTTAAAACTCAAGTCTGAAGTTTTTCAACACCTAAAGATTCTCAAAGTGCATGTGAAAAATCAGTATGGAAAACACATCAAGATATTCTGCACAGATAATGGGACGGAATATGTAAACAAGGTTATCAAGAATATTTGTAATGAAGCAGGCATACAATTGCATCATACAGTTCCTTACACTCCACAACAAAATGGGGTGGCCGAAAGGAAGAATTGATCTTTGAAAGAGATGGCCAATTGCATGTGACATGCAAGATCTCTTTCGTCAAAATTTTGGGTTGAAGCTATCGATTGTGCCTCATACATCCAGAACATATCTCCTCATAAATCGGTTACTGGAAAAACACATTTTGAGGCTTCGACTGTCATGTAACATGAGGTTAGTCATTTCTGCATTTTCGGATCTCGTGCATGGGCCCGCATTCCTGTAGCGAAGAGAAAGGCTTTGGAGCCTCAAAGTAAAGCATGCATGTTTGTTGGATATTATGAGGAAGTCAAAGGGTAGAAACTGCTTGATATCAACACTAAAAATCTCTTTATTGAAATGAGTGTAAAGTTTGATGAAGATATTTTGCGTGCACTACCAGATGAACTTGTTACAAAGTTTCCATCACCACTCATTGATGAGTATGCAGATGAAACTTCAGATCATAATTCTGATGAAGATGAGCCTTTACCTGTGACACATTTTGGACCACCAGTTGTTAAACATCGAGATCATACTTCCTCATGTAGTTCAGAAGATTCTCAACCACCTTCAACAAATAAATGGTGTATCATGAGTGATATCCTTGATGATCTTGCCCCTATACCTCAGTTTGAGGAATATCCACAAGCACTATATGGAGCTATGAAGCTATGCATTCCCATGCATGCTTATATGATGCATGCATCTGATCCACAGAATTATGCAGAAGCAACTGGGCATCCTGAATGGGAAGCAACAATGAATGAATAATATAACTCTATCATTGAGAACCAAACTTGGGATTTGGTTCTGCTACCTTCCAATCGTAAACTTGTGAGGTGAAAGTGGGTTTACCATACCAGGAAAGCAACAAATGGCCAAGTTAGTCGATATAATGCATGGTTGGTAGCAAAAGGTTTTCAACAGGTACATGGTGTTGACTATGATGAGACTTTTTCTCCAGTGAAAAAAATGGACATTTGGCTAGCTCTCTCCATTGTAGTAGCAAGAGGATGGGAGGTGCATCATATGGATGTGAAGAATGCCTTCATGGTGATCTCGAGGAGGAAATCTACATGGAGCAGCCATAGGGATACATGCATAATTCATCTATGGTATGCGAATTAAAGAAGTCTCTCTATGGCCTCAAGCAGGATCCTAGAGCATGGTATGCAAAGATGGATTCTTATTTGTTATCTCAAAATTTTGTACACTGCAAATGTAATTCCAATGTTTATTTTTTGAAGAAAATTGACTCCTTGTTGATCATAGTACTCTACATAGATGATCTTTTGATAATAGGTAGTTCATCTTCTATCATTACTGAGATTAAAACTGCATTGCATAAGCAGTTTTCTATGATAGACATGGGCTTGCTAACTTTCTGCCTTGGACTAGAGATCAATCAGAGTGGTTCTGGGATTACAATTTCTCAACGAAAGTATGCTAGATATATTTTGGCATGATTTCACATGAGTGACTGTAAGCAGACAACCACACCTTTCTTATCAGGGAAAAAACTTGAGAATGGCAAAGACACACCATTGGTTGATTTCACATTATACCGCTAGCTTGTGGGAAGTCTTCTTTATCTCACTCACTCTCGTCTTGATCTCTCATATGTCATAGGAGTAGTTTCCAAATACATGAAGGAGCTGCATGAGTTACACTGGAAAGTTGCAAAGTGCATCCTTCGATATATCCAGGGGACAATCACTTACAGGATTCATTATGCAGCAAATTGTTCTTTGGATCTCATTGGGTTCACAGATTTAATTGTTCTGGTGAAAACATTGATCACAAGTCCACCTTTAGTTATGTACTTAGTTTGGGATCCGTCCCAATATGTTGGTCAAGCAAGAAGCGGACTGCCATTTCTTTATCATCAGCAGAGGCGGAGTATAGAGGAGCAGTCAATGCCACTATTTAGGTCATTTGGCTATTAAATTTCCTATTTGAGCTTGGGATTAGTGTCCATCGTCCAACTGTCACCTAGTGTGATAATCAAAGTACGCTAAAGTTTTACAGAGATCCAGTGGACCAAACACATCGATATCCACATGCACTGCATTAGAGAACTCATTCACGATGGGATCATCGATCTTTAGTATTGTCCTAGTTCCGAGCAGACTACTGATATCTTCACCAAGTCTTTCATTGAGCAGAAGTTTCGATTCCTGCAAGATCGTCTCGGGGTAAAGGACATGACTACCTAGAAATTGTCATTTCTCTACTTTTGCATTATATTTTGAGGGGGGGTTTTCTTCCCACTAGGTTTTCCCTCTTTCCACTTTTCATGAATTGTATATGAGTACCTAAAATGTTCATGTTGTCGGGACTCATTCATTTTGCATCACACTCACCTAAATTATGCTTAAGGGGGGGGGGGGGGGTTCGGTTGTTGGTGTACATGCACCTAGATGAGCTTTAGTTCAACTCTAGAGATTGCATGCGATGTGCACATGTCTTTAGCTAGTTAACTCTAGTGTTTTACATGCAAATAGTTAGCCTCAATTAGCTTTAGTTAAACTCTAGATATTGCATGTGATGTGCACTTGTCTTTAGCTAGTTAACCCCAGTGCTTACATGCGATATGCACTTGTCTTTAGCTAGTTAACTCAAGTGCTTACATGTGGTGTGCACTTGGCTTTAGTTAGTTAACTCTAGTGCTTGCATGTGGTGCATGTGCACATTAATAGAACATAAAGCGCACTTAGCTTCAATTACCTTTAACTATCTAAAGTTATTGCATGTACAGCTAAGCTTAACTCAGTTGCTTTTATGTATTGATTCTAAAACTAATATTTCAATCAATTTCATTCTCAATTCCAAATTTTCTTTTTCAACTCTATCAAATTTGTGAAATTATTCTTCAAGTAGATTCGTATTGGTGGTCTAATAATTTTACAGTTAAACAAAAACATTATAATGCTCAAAATTTTTTATTGAGCCACATTATTCTAGCACCATAGCAAGTAAAAATGTAAAAATGCATTACCATAATTAAAAAAAAACAGGGCATTCTGCCAGTTCCACGCAAATGAAAAGAGAAGTGTCTGGAATAGCTAATGAAGGTCGCATATTTTTGAAAAGGGAGCACCATTTTTGAAAAGCAACAACAATAGGCATGTGTTATCGATGTTTGAAAATTCTGCAACAAAGGTATTCATGCCTATGTTAAACGAATCGAACCGTAAAAAGTTCTTATGTATTTTTAAAAGTCTATGTAATTTTTAAAAGTCTCCAACGGTATTGCTTCAGAGGGCTCATGTGATTTTGGCTTCGTTTAAATCACTTTAAAACAGAAAGATGTAGTTTAAAAAACTTACAAAATAACTTAGAAATTCAGGCAAGATTATGAAAAATTCCTACAGAAATTTTTGAAAGTCTGGGTTACCGGTGTCAAATTTTAGGAGTTTGGGAGACCCATGGGTTTTGGATGGGTTGAATCCATTTCCACCATCAAAAAAAAAAATTCAAACACTCCAACTACTTGATTTTTGAATTTTTGTTTACTTAATTCCCAAAAAAAATTGCAGTCTGAGCTATTTTGTTGCGTCCGTAGGCAAATCCAAAAATAGAGGCTTATTAAAAAAAAAAAAAGAATCATTGCTGTTAATATTGGTGTAATTTTTTTTATTTCATTAAATTAAAAAGGGTTTTTGTGAGAAATTTGGATAAAGATGGTATTGAAGGTGAATCTATCTAAGGGCTTTTATTTCATGCCCCACTATGAGCCAAGGCCAGTGTCATAGTTGAAAGTTGAATTTGTTTGAAGTTTTGCAACAGAGAAGACACCCCAAATGTGTTTTTATTGCAAGAAGTCACTACATCTCTAGGTCCATTTGCTTGTTGAGTCGCAGTCAGGAGTGCTCAACAAATGGAAAAAGTGAAGAGGCTAAGACAATCAAAAGAACAACAAGGGTTGTTTGAAATTTATTTGAATGAGTTGCAATTTAAAAGGTAAAGGAATGTATTCGCATTAAAATGCATAAATAATGCATAGATGACAACATTCTTCCCGTGATTGCAGATGCAAAGACAACCAAGGAGGCTTGGGACACTCTTGAGAGGATTTTTTGTGTAAGGTGGAGTATTTGAGTTAAAGATGAAGGTGGATCTATAGTAGCATATTTATAGTGAGATACAGATTTTGGTGAATCTCACTTTGAAGTTGATGATAATGTTGATGATGTGTTACAAACAACAAAGAAAGAGCACACAGAAGCTCGTGAAGCCCACTGTGCACAACCACAACTGGATTACCATTTAATGAATCCAACAACAAAGCTTGTTGATGACAGTGAATATTCCATTGGAGCAACCAGTGGTATGGTGAAGCAAACAATTAAAATGCCTGATGTTGTCTTTGATGAAGAACATGTAGCCAAATATATGTGGTTGCACATGATGCAATAGAAAAATATCATAAATATGATGCTATTTGGGGAGGAAGCCCCTTGGGTCTAAAAACCAAGTGGAAAACAACCTGATTGTAGAAACACAGGTTAATAAAGAAGTGAAAGAGATAGAGGTAGAGAAGGAAGTACATGAGAAGAAATATCTCATTGTAGAGTAGAAAATAAAAATCGATATGGTTCTACAAATTTTTTTAAACTTAACCCCTATTTTGAATGTGCATAGATGTTAGTAGCAACTAGGAAGAAGAGATAAAATTTGAAGAAGAATTAAGGTTCCTTGAAGCATGACATGGAACACCATGTTTTAATGAAGTTTGCATAGAATTTGCAATAATGAATGTTGAGGACAACATGGACATTGTACGAAATGAAAATGTTAATGATGTTTTCATGTAATGGATTCCCGAAGAGTTAAAATTTCATTCTCATCTTATGTTGCCTAAAATGTTTAAAACACTGATGACGAAGAACACACTACAAAATATAACATGTGGTCACAATACAGATACAAGCCTACTTTTGAACAAGTAGAGGACATACATGGACAACTTGGAACAATGGAAGAACTACAATAGACAATAAAATTTGAAGCCTACAACAAAAATAAAATTTTGAAGCAATTGAGAGGCTATAGGATTTGGAAGAAAAAAAAAAGGAAATTCAGACTAAGAGTTGTTAACAATTTTTTTTAATTGTAAGCCTAGCTAAAACATAGATCAACATACAACTTAGTTTAAATTTTGTGACTTGTAATTAAGGAGGAGTGTTAGAGAAACTAATTCCAACCACCTCCTTAGTGTCAATCTAGGTGTCAAAATGATTTTGAGCTTAGTCAAGTTCGTTTGAGTTATAGTTAAGCTCGACTTCAATCATTTATTATTGTTTTCTCCTATGTAATTTTAGTTAATGCCTACTAAGTAAAAAAAAGACTTTTCCTTCACGACATTGGCAGGAGATAAACAACAATGTCGAATGTCGAGTTCCTGTCCTGATCATTATCCTTGTCCCGACCCCACCAAGAAAAAGACAACGTTATCGCTGATCAACTACGTGATGGCAAGGGAAGCCAATATTTCTTGAGTTATCAATCCATTATTACACTCACTGGTTGGCTGGATTTTGTAATTGGGTAAATCCAATGGGTACAATACACTTTCCCGTGCATTAGTAGATGGATAGCTCAGGAAATGTTGGTAGTTAATAGTAGGAACTTATGATATACTGCTTGTGCTTTAATAAATGGATAGATCAGGAAATATTGATAGCCAATAGCAGGAACTTATCATATATTGCTCTTGCATTAATGAATGGATAACTTAATAAATATTGCAAGACCTTATCCAATATATTTCTCATTTACTTTGGATATGCCAATTTACAAATTTTTTATTTTTTTACTGTAGATTGTAAAAATTCTTTATTGTTTAACTGAACATTTATATGAAGTTTTCTATGTAACTGGTATAGATCTGTTTTAACTACGAATTTAGGAGATATTTAGCGTGATCAATTTTTTTTGGCAAATCATTGTTATAGTGCAAAAATTGAAAAAATATTTACATTTAGAGAGATTTGATATTACTGCTAGATATATGGATACATATTCTTTATCTCTATATATACACCATGTGAAATTTTCCAATGCTTAAATTTCATTTTTGAATACATAAATAAATTTAATGTCTTAAAACCCTCTTAGCACTTAGATTGTGTAAGATAACTTAAACTTACAATTCTAACAATTATCTATTAAATTTTAGACAAAATTTAAGTAAAATAAAACTAAAATGAAAAATAACAAAATTTCAAATGCTTTATCCTTAAAAATTATTGAAAATTTCCAAATAAATTTACTTAAAAACAACCTATCAAAATTTACAGCTATAAGAAAACCTCTATAAATTCCCTAAACCTTTATGCCCAAACACAAAGCCATACCCAATTGTGTGAATCCAGACCACCAAGAACCAATCATCTTCCTCCACCTCTCTAATCACTCTTAATTGCCAAAAATATTCTAGATCCCTAACTTATTTCTTTTCCCATCCTCGCAAAAAATAATGCGAAAAAAAAAAAAAAAACCTGCCATTCTCTCGCCATCTCTATTTGTACATGATCAATCATCAAAATATCTTCCGGTATGACTTACCAACCAAATCTTCTCAGATCCTCCTCCCTTTACAAGATAAGACAATTAATTAAATACACAACAAAATATCAACTAAACATAACATAATAAATTCAAGAAGTGAGTATCAGAGGAAAGGTATAACATTTACGTCGCAAATTGAAATAAAATATTTATTTTTTAATTTTAATATAGTTTTAATTTCTAACAAATATTTTTTGATATACATAAAAATTGTCAATTAATCTCTTTAACTCTCCAGGAAATTATAATACATTTTTTATAATAATTAAAAATAATAATAATTATCAAATATTCAATCTAATATATATATCTTTCAATAATTCAAAATATAATATAAAATTATAGCAAAACTATTTTATTTAAAATAATTAATTGAAAATAGTATGAATTTAACTTTAAACTATTTACAATATAATTTTGAAAAGATCTTTACTACTACTTGATAGAAATTATGTTTTAAAAAAAAATTGCAAATTGATATATGAAGCTGAAAAATCAAATTTCTAATAAAAAGCAAAGACTTGCATAAATTTTGGTGGGTAGTAATCACTATTAAGAGTACACAATTATATTTTTACTTTTATTTATTAAAGTGTTGAAAAACACATAAATAATGGTGTGCAGTAACAACTCCTAGCATATTTATTTAGATCTCGTTCCTATCTATTTTCTTTACAAATACTTGCTTATATTATGGTGGGTAGTAACTTATGGAAATATGTTATTTACAAGAGGATGCGTTATTTTCAAGGATTTTAATTTTTGGGTAGATCATGGCATAAATATTGCAATTACATTAAGAATGGCAGTTATCCACATAGCATTGTGTTGTGCAAAGGCTGCAATAAGACTAATAAATCTTATGGTCCAATCAAATATTTGAAAAATAAATTTTCAATAACACTGAAAAATAAATATTTGTTTTTCAAACATAAATATTATAACTTATATAATCAATAATAAACTAATACTAACAAAAACTCATAAACAGGCTATTCCTCTCATCTCAAATTTATTTCACCTGTATGGATTCCTTTTTAAAAACTAATACTAATCAATAAATAAAATACTATTTAGTAAACAAAATTCTAATCAATAAATAAAACTATTACTCACATCTTACTTAAACAAAAAAAACTAATAATTAGTTTTTTTTAAATCAAAACCCATTTTACTTCCATTAACATGTTCTTTATTAAGGTGTTATATACAAAAGAAAACTAAATTGCTAGCATTAGGTATGATCAAGAGTATAAAATTATTAGAATAGTCAATGG
Organism: Pinus albicaulis; assembly: GCA_034641835.2. NCBI lineage: Eukaryota > Viridiplantae > Streptophyta > Pinopsida > Pinales > Pinaceae > Pinus > Pinus albicaulis. The sequence continues at coordinate 1,164,926,619 of CM076579.1, read as the reverse complement.
GATGCTTCTAACAAGTCCCTAAATTAAAATATTAAAAAGGAACTATATAAATACAAAGAAAGAGAAGCATTTTCACATATGTAAACTATATTTTAGAAATTTCTAGAGGTAAATTTAGACTCTTAAAATAATAAAAATAATTTGATTCTCTTCAAGGCCTGGAATTCATACCTCAAAAATATTTATAAATCTTCTAATGTCATGAAAAATATTCAAACCCTTTCTACAAAAGAAGGTTTTTTTTCTATATAATACATAATTCAATGTTGAGTGCCCCACAAAATAAAAAGCTAAGAACATCGAATGGTTGCAACAAGAAATTTTAAAATTTGAAGGTCCTATTCTCATTTGTTACATCCTCAAGATCTTTAATTATCATTATTGTAGAGTTTCTCTAAACCTTGTATTGAAAGCCTCCATCTACCTATTTTTAAAAGTAGAGATTAAAATAATCCCTCCAAGTATATGAAGATTACGGATAACCCCATTTTATTTAAGGAAATATTTTGGAAAAGAAGACCAAACTATAGCTAGAGAGCCACAAAAAATAAGCCAAATTCCATGCAAGATTTAGGAGCTATCAAATCAATTATGGACCACCTCATTATACTTAGGACAATTAAGGAGAAGTTTCATGGTAATAAAACATATCACATACACTATTTCAGTGTTTTTAGAAAATGTTTGATACAATGCCTAAAAAAACCTTTGGAATAGAATAGAAGAGCTAAATGTTAATTTCAAGTTTTCTATTAAGATAATGTTATTTCTAAATTTAGGATGTTGATGGATTATTATAAGAAATTAGTTGTAATATAGGAGTTAACCAAAGTTGTCCCTTGTCTCCTATCAATTTTTACACATAAATTAATAAGTTAGAGGGTTGTTTGAAAGAAGCAGGTTGTGTCGTCTTGACTATAGCCAATATAGTCATTTTCGTTCATTTTTAAAGTGATGATGTTTTTCATATGGAAAGGAACCCCTCTGATGTAACTAAAAATTATCAAAGATTTGTGCTCTAGTTCAAGTATGACTATTAACACTATCAAATTTAGGGTTTTTATAATTAAATCCATACAGATCACCTACATTAGTTTAAGATATAACAACAACAACTTGGTAGAAGTGACTTCATATAAATACCTCAAAATTAATCTGGATCACAAGCTTAACATGAATTATATCATTGAAAAAAATATAAGTGGAGGGTGGAAAACTTATTATGAGTTTAAAACAATTTTAAGTAGGTAGACCTTTATATCGGATAGAAAGAAAAACCTCTATAAAATTGAAAACATTCTTGTTATCTTGTTATCTTATCTTATAATATTAAAATCAACAACAACACACCCTATTCTATTCTTCTCAAAGAAGAAAATATTCCCCTGTTGCGAACATGACTACAACTAGAAACTTGATGTACAATAACAAGATAAACAATATAGAAGACAAGGGATTCCTAAGATTACTTCAAACTTTAGTCAAAGTCACCTACGCAATGAAGTGGGGTTGGCATAAAGAATTCATGTCTTGGCTAAATCATTGGGGATTAACATCACTCATCACTTTGTAGAGTAATGATAATAATAAAAAAACATTATTACATCTAAACTTAAGAAGAAAAATATGTTAGCATAAGAAGACATCCAACCCTAATGTAAAATATCATATATATCTCTACGTTTTGACAATTATAAACAAGAAATTTAACATTGTTAAGATAAGAAAAAAATAGTATTAGCTTCATATTAAAATAAGGTGTTGGATGATTTCTAAATTAACATGAGCTGAAATAATTTATCATCTTTCTAAACCTCTAATTAAATTGAAAATAATCTTAAAATATCATACATACATCCACATTAAATCAAAATATCAAAATATTTATTAGAAAAACAATCTTTTTAACCTTTTAACTCTTCAAACCTATTAAAAAATATTTTATTAAATAAAAACACTTTTCTAAATCCCTACCTTAGAATTGGGTAACCCACTCGGTGGCAAGAGAACTTACCACCGTGAAATAAATGGATGAATATAAAGGGTGAATAAAACTGTCTGAGATATGTTAAAAATCTTTCAGGACAAAAGCTTAAAGGCCGAGGACGAATAATTGCATGAATAAAACTGTAAGCGATGCCAATAAAATTGGCATGAAATATGACATAAATGTACGAAGATGAAGTTTAATATTTCACTTAATAGTGGAAAATATTTCTAGGCAATCACTAGAAACGCCTACGTATATTTCATAACGAAATTTTAATTTATTAAAAGAGATGCACATCGACTTGAAAGAATGGAAACCTACTGAACAGAGAACTAATTCTGTACATATGACAAAGAAAAACAGAAAACCGGAGGAGATGACAAGGAGGCATACAAAATGATTGAAGATGGAAACATTTAGCAAATAAAATGTTTGTGAAAATGAGTTTTATATATCTTCACGGCACGGGACCGGAAATGTCGAGTCCCTGTCCCGACCCCACACACCACGGCACGACACGGGAAAATGTAGAGAGAATAATGTCAGTGTCAACTGCCTCTAGTGATCAAATTTGAAAGGTTGATCTTAATTTCAATTAGAAGGGTATATATTCATGCAGTCCTTCTATAATGAAAAGCTTAAAAGAAATTTATTTTTTAATTGACAATGGTATATAATCTTAACATTTCATTTTCAATCAAAACTAAGCTCGCAGGTAGAAAATATCACATTTTTTTTTTCAGAAGAAAAAAACGTTGATTATATTAATATATAAACAGTACATTGGCTTAAAAAATCTCAGCTGAAGAGTATAGCGAGATGTCCACCATAAAAGGGCCAAAAGATAGGTGCTCATTTATAGAGTGAATGAACATAAATGTATAAGGTCGGCCTCCACAATATCAGGACAATATTCCATCCCCTACAAATAGAACCAACATATGATTGGAAATATGTATACAGGGATAGGTAGAAACAACAAAAGATAAAAACATGCAGGAAGTACGACTAATGTAATTGTAGAAGATAACAGGGAGATGAGCTTGATTGAGATACAAAAATTGAAAAGATAAGTATCCATCCGGCCATGATGCCCCGCCTATGTAGGTGCCATTCCAGAATTAAAATACACGAGGCACTTAGTAGGATCCATATCTAAACAGGCTCGCTTGCAGAAAGTTGACAGTCATGCAAATCATCATAGATGTATCAATATATCTGTCATGATGCGAGTTGTTTAGGTTCACATGAAATAATGTTGATCAGGCTCGCTTGAAACTATATATCAGGGATGCTTATCATATATGAGCAGGGGCATAGAGACTGGAAAAATATTTCGGCTTGCTTGGTAATAAAACGACATGGATGTGTATGCAAGTCAGTATCATATGAGATTGCCGGATAGGAAACATATATGATTGAAAAACCCTGATATATCCCTTCTGTGATGAAAGGCACTTGTAAAATAATCCGGCTCGCTTGATATATTTGAGCAGGCTCGCTTGATTGTACTAAATCGGGCTCGCTTGATAAGTTTGAGTAGGCTCGCTTGATGAAATTTGACCAGACCCGCTTGAAGAGGAGAGGATTGACATTCTGGATAGATACAAACGTAGATATAATATTGCCATCCTTATAAACGATAACTTGAAGAGATATAAGAAGGAATCTGGAAGATGGATAAAAGCAATATAAAATCATCCAATCATCCTTAACCAAAAAACCTGTGACAAAACAATACTCCCTGTAGTAATACTGATTTGAAAAAAAGGAGGCTGTAGAGCAGAAAGGAAAGAGTTCAAGGGATGGGAATGGAAAATTCCCCAATCTGTCTACCATCTCAGAATTGAGTAACCTTCATGGATCCAAAATCAGCCAGTAATCCCTTCTTGGACAGCTGATCAGCCCGGGTGTTGTTTTCGTGGAAAATATGTTGAATGGGAGGGCGATTCAATCTATGCCACATACACCGAGTCCTATCGATCCAGCCATGTAGAAGTGGGGAGTACATATGAAATATGTTGGTTATCCATCCAATGATCAGCTGAGAGTCCCCATATATGTAAAAATCCTGAAGTTGAAGGTCGGAAGCAGCGAGGAGGCCCCCCCAAAGTGCCATAATCTCAGCCTTGTTGTTTGAACCAGGGCCACCATTCCAGTAGATGTGGTATCGTTCCCGATCAGAAAGCTTGATCCAAACACCACAACCGGTATTACCATCAACGGATACACCATCAAAAAATATTGCAGGAATGCCAATTTCATGGGGTCTAATGCGATGAGAAGCATCAAAAATATCGATGAGCGGTTTAGGATTATCGTCAACCCATAATTTAGTGGCCAGATATACCCGTTGGGTATGGAAAGGTTTTTGCTCAAAAATCAAAAGGTTTCGAGCAAGCCATACCTCCCAAATAAAATAAAAGGGGAGAGATCTATAATTACTGTTCATTTTATCCCACTCATATGCCACTGATATGAAATCCCCAGGACTCCAAGAAGGATTCAGAAAGAAAGAGCTAAACAATTTCCAGATTCTAACAACTATGGGGCAGTTGAAAAATAAATGTGAAATAGATTCTTCCGCCGAATAGCAAAAAACACAACGACTAGGGCCATGTTGTCCACACTTCCGAAGATTATCCCATGTGAGAACTTTTCCCCGCCAGACCAGCCACCCAAATATTGTGATTTTCGTTGGGATATTCTTTTTCCAAAAGGGGAAGAAAATTTTGGATACATGAGGCTGTTGAGATGTAACCATGATATTTTGATATACATTATGATAACATAGACAAATCTGAAAATGCACATTCTTATAATAACAAACTTTATAAATTGTATTAATTTTTTTCGAAATGAAATAGTAAATTCCATCCCCAAAACAAAAGGGTATTTAGTGTTTTTTCCCATCATGTTCCCTACATATGTCCAACTGTTTTCCTTAAACCATATCTTTATTACATAGCAAATGTGTCCCTAAAACTTAAAAGACCACTTAATCAGTGAAGGTGATCTTCACTATCAAGGTAAAAACTTTTGATTTATACTATTTGTTTTTACCCTCCTTTTGAGAACTACTTGGTTTATAATACCTTTTCTGGCATATCCCCAATTAAACATCCAATTTAATCAAAGATTTGGTTGAAAATTTTGACATTTTTTTCAAAGATGTGGCTTCTATATCTCAAGAGATTGCTTATGAAACCTTTTGTCTTCATTTTAATTTAATGGGAAATAATATATCCACAGAAAATTATAGCCATTTATGTCTCTAATTTTATTTCTAATGGGTTATAGATTGGAGAGATTAAAAGGAAGTGTTTTTCATATTTTGTAGCTTGTATTGCAGATACCCACCTTATGGTATCTATTAAATATTTTCCTGTCCCATGTGCTTGATACTTTTAAAATCAATTTTTTACTTTTTGAAAGGATTTGACTATCGAGATTGGACTTGATTCTTAATATTTATTCCCTCTTCTATATATTTCAAAAATGAATGTTAAATTTCCTTTAAAACTGCTAGATATTGAAAACGGATATCTTCAAATTGATATCATATCTTAAGCAATATTATTTTGAAATTGATATAAGATCTCAAGCAATATAATTTTGAAATTGATGTCTTTCTATTTAAAAGGGTATTAACATGGAGCTAAACCTTAAAAGGAAAATGTCGAAAGAATACAATTATATTTTTCATATTAAAGAAAAGGAAAACTCAAATTTTTATATTTCAAAGTTTTATTGGTAACTTCATGCCATGATATAAGGCTAATATAACAAACTTGTAACTTTTTATTGGTAACTTCATGCCATGGTAACAAACTGCTCATCTCATTCTTTCTGGGCCTTGCCTTGCATTTAAGTAAATGGAAAGCCGAGCATGGCTATCTGTCATTATCATATTGATGGTTGTGATGGTCAGGGGATTCACAGAGGCTAAAGAAATGATACATGATGTGCTGAAGAAGAATGGCCTTCCCGATGGGCTGCGCCCTATGGGGGTGAAATCCTATTCCTTGAACGATGACAGTCAGCTGGAGGTTTACGTGGAGAAGCTCTGCTATTCCAAGTTCGAGAATGAGGTCTAATTCGAGAGAATGATAAGAGGGAAGGTTAACTATAGGTAGGAGAATGACTAGTGTGGAGTAGCAGTAGTTGTTCCTTTGGTTTCCCGTCTATATATATATATATATATATATATATATATATATATATATATATATATGTATCAACGTCAAATTATATATATATATATATATATATATATATATATATATCTATATATATAGATATTGGGAATCAATGGCCATGGCGGACGATATGTTTAGTTAGGGAGGTACAGTATATTAGTACAAGTATGCGCTGATGCCCTAAGTTACAACCCTCTTCACCTTTTCTACATCAGTAAAGTTGTCTTTAACTTGTCTTCATAGTAACATGTCTTCAAAGTAATTGCTAAAATACTGACAGTTAAAATTTTGGTTGCGTACTGTGTATGTCTCTAAAACAAGGTAATAAGGAGTTCAACAACTAGGATATATGGCAAGGAAACCAGGAGTTCAACAACCATGATATACGACAATTTATCGTAGCAGCTAGCCCTTCATAGGAAATTTTTCTATATATATATATATATATATATATATTTTAAACTTGTATAAATAAAATTCTACATTTTTCTTTACACTCAATTTTAGGTTTGCACTTCTCGGATGTGCTAGAGCCCTCTTGAAGGGCTCAGACATTTTCAAAATTGAACCCTGCTGCCTCGTGACATGACCTTATACTAAAACTGTCACTATCCTAATAAATAAATGTATATTTGGAAAATCAGAATTGGAATTTTTTTTATTTAAGATATTTTAAAAAGATATGTTTTGGGGCTAAGAGCTTGTTTTTTCAACTTGTTAACTGTCCAACATCAAGAATCATGTGGTAGGAGTGAAAATCTGTCTCTTTTAAAAATTACTAGTGAGTAGTTTTCCTTAAATAATAGTAACTACTACTTTAAAAAAAAAATATGATAAGTTTTCTCATTAGTTTTCAGTGACTATAAATTTTCCTATTATTTAAAAAATGAAAATTAAATTGAGAATATTAATTACTTCTATAAAAATTAGACTGCTTTCATCATTTTTTTCACCTTTCTTGACTTTCCAACCCTAACCACAGTATTGAAAAATGAAATTCGTCCCACCAAGGACCAGACAACAGTGTAACAAGAGTGGGCTCATACAGATCACAAAGTTCTGTTATCGTCTTCGCATGCGGCATCACAAGCTTTCCTCATCGGTGGTGAGACTAATATGAGTGTACTAAGTTTGAACTATATCTTCACCTTACTTATTGAATTAAGTCTTGTATTACGGTTCAACACTTGATCATTTCCAACCATATACAAGAATATACATTAAGCAACATAAAAAAACGCAAGCAAATTTTGTATAGATGAGCTGCCTAACTGACCTAACCGTTAGGCACAATTTTCAGAAAGTGTTTTACAACCAAACCATGCAACTCATTCAAAGTTTTAAGGAGTATATTGTTGGGAAGTTACACAACACCTTACATGGTCATAACTTTACTCAAGTGGTGCACAACCAACAAACCATCACGTATGGTTTTACTCATTTGATTACCATAAGGGGTGCTCCTTTTGCCGCAACTCTATAATGGGCTCACTTACTATAACCCGCCATTCAATTTCGTTGGTTATTACATTGGTTGGTTATTACATTGATGGATTGGTGTGGTCTATTTTACAATAAGACTCTTACCATTTATATTCTTTAAAAAAATAAAATTTGTCAATGGTGTAGATTTAATAATGTAAAAATATTATTTGTCTTATTAAATATTATTTGTCCTATACATACTCTAAAGGATATAATCAAAGGTTTTGAAATCAATTTTTAATTTCAAAATTTATGTAGTGTGTTTTCTATCCCTATTCTATCATAACACTAAAAATTCTTACCATTATATAAATTAAATGACAGACAAGTATTTTAATGGTTATTGGTGTCTATCAACCATTTAATTTATATGGTTGTGCTAATCTATATGCACTCACCTCTCAGCATGAGCTGTGTCATTCCAAATATGGAATGGCTCCATTGGTCCAACCTGTTTGTATAAGCATTGTCCATAATGCCTACCTACCTCATGTGTGTGTCCTTTTTCAAGCACCCTTCATCCCCAAACCATCTTACCAGTGCACCTTGTTGTGCTACCATCTCGCACTTGTGCACATAATCCCCAAATATGCCTAGTGAGAAAATTAGTTATGTTGTGATCTCGGTCCACTAGTCATCATGTGTTGTTCCATTGCAGTCTTTACAAACACGTGCCCCAACCTGGCACTCAAAGGCTTACATCCTCCCCTACCCCAAGTCATTGTCGCCCTCAGCAATTGCATGTCTAAGAACTCCATGGTGCCACTTCTTATATTCAAAAATATTATGCCCCGATTCCTATAATGTTTCATGAGATTCTGTCACTCTAATGGGAAAAATACTTAGTGATCTGTAATTTATAGTAAATATTCCAGTGGGCAGTTTGTCACAACAAAGGTCTTGAAATTATACTTCAAATATGAATCTACACTATTAGGGTTAACTTCTCCTTAGATGTCTTATTGTGGTATGCTTATGCAAGTAATAGATGAATTATGCAGAAAATAGAGAACACTGAAATCAAAATCACAAACTACAGTTGAGACATCGTATAACATGGGAAACCCTTTTAGGAGAAAACCTGGCTGAAAAGTGAGGTTTATCTTCTCTCTTTCTGTGAATGGAAAATTGATTAAAGTACAAAGAAGTGAGACTTATGGTTTGTGGGCTATTACAGTGCAAAAAACCCCTCTTTTATCTCTCTCCTTATCTAGCCTTGGCTACTATGATCATGTATGAAACATAATGCATTTGAATAGAAAGGTACCCCTTTTCTTCCTACTAGACCGATTATAAAACAATGTGATAACCTACTATTGGTTAAGTTTGACTACTCCAACTCTTAACTAAATTTACAATATCGAATATCGATTTTTCTAAAGTATTCTTCATGTTGATCACATGCCTAACCCCTTTTCCATGAATAATGGGGGCTAACATGGCATCTTCTCAAATCACGGTGGTCAAAATAGGAAGGTCAAATTCTCGGTGGCACAAATTTTTCATACGGGCTCTAGTTGAGGTGATTTTTGCATTATTAGAAATCTACATGTGTGTAGAATACTGTTAGGCGGTGTGGCACATAAGTAGAAAAGTTTTACTCCCCCCCCCCCCCCCCCTTCCCCCCCTTCCCCCACCACCCCGCCCCCAAAAAAAAAAGAAAAATCCATTTTTCCTCAAACTGCTTCAAGAATGTTTCATACATCAATTTGGTAAATTTATGTCCAATGGTAAAAATTTTCCTACGAGATAATTCCTCCACTTTTTCCACTATGAAAGAAGAATAATGGAGGAAAATTAATATAAAATAATCCAATAAAGATGACTAATGCCACTAGATCCTTCCAACATCAAAAATTTTGTGGACCAATATCTCCTCAAACTCAAACTTAAGTTTATCAGGAATCATTGTAGGGCCATGTGACAGGTTAAATCACCTTGGGTCATCCATGTATATTTTCCATGGTTTGAGATGACTGATGTGAAATATAGGATGATGAAATTTTATTCAAATAATAGCTCTAACCAATATATGGCTTTTATGATCCTCTCAAGTACTTTGAATAGACCCTCAAACCTTTGAACAAATTATGGAGCCATCCTGGTCAGTTGTTTGAACTAATCTCCTACTATTTCGATTAATACTATATATATATCATGTTGAAATATATGCCAGGTCTCTCATGATATACAAACAAATTCATCGTATCATTCACACTATTCAAATGGACAACCATTTCCATACTAATGTGGAAACTCATCATGGATCTCAAGGCTAAGGGAATCCTCCTATAATAACATTATATTACAAAGGGTATCATCTTTAGTTTTTTTTTCCTTCATCAAATTCAATGTGCTATAGCCCATTCTTCAACTCTTTTACAAGTTTGAACTCAATTGTGTCATGTCCAACAAATACTACCAATTCGTTTAATAAACCCGCACATGGTGTCATATATAGTCCTCCAATAGTTTGTTAGTGCATTCCTTCTATCCACTCATCAAAAAATGATATATGGAACTCTATAGAAATTTCATACCACAAGCTCATATAGTGATGTCCAAAACTTCTCAAAAAACCTTCTGTCCTTATTTTACAGAATTCTTAATGGAAGAACCAAATACTTCACTACATTCTAGATAAAAAATTTCACCACTCCCTCTACAACACAAGGCATATGTATTGGAATGAAGACTACATATGTAAAAAACTAATCAACAAAAACCATAATCCCATTGGAGCCCAAAATTACTAGAAGCTTTCTTATGAGTTCCATAAAAAAACTTTCCCATGGTCTCTATAAAATTGGTAAAGGTTATAATAGGTCTTCCTAAAATTTAGAGTTATCCTTTTATTATTAACAAAAAATACAATTTTGGACGTAATCCTCCATGTCTCACTTGATATGCTTCCATAAGTATCCTCTCTCTAACAATCTGAATGTTCTATGTTTTATTGGGTGGACTGCACAAGAATCCATCAAAAATGTAAAACTTCCTCATCTTTCCTTCATTCACCTACTTCATAAAGTTTTTCATAAGTTTATCAAGCTATAATTCCTCCTTTTATACTATTTACAACTCCATCATCATCACAATATAACTCTTGTCAAGTGTTGGTAACTACTCCTCACATATAGCAAGCTATGCCTTCCTACTCAAGGTGGCAACCACTACATTTATTTTTCCTAGGCTATACTCAATAGTCATGCAAAAAATTTCTAAGAAGTATTTCCATTGTGCCTACTTAGAGGAAAACTTGGGTTATGTTAAAAAGTAGTTCCTTACAGTGTTGTAGTTATTTACCATAAATGGATTTCCCAAAAAATAGTTCCTCCAATATTTTAGAAAATGCAGAAATGCAATCATTTACTTTTGGTGAAATGGTTACCTCCTTCCCAAACGTGTAGCTTCCTATTGTTGAAATATATGAGGTTCCCATGCTATCTTGAAGTGATTGCAATGGAAAAGTTTGATGCATCTATATGTACCTTGAAAAAATGCTCAAAATATAGTAGATTAAATATGAGGTTAGAAACGATCTTTCATTTCAACTCCTGAAATACAATCTTGCTTCTCTTCAACCAATTTCACAATCTCTCTTTTTTTAACATTCAACCCTAATGCAAATGATCATATGTATCTATATTTTTTGACAAACATAAACAATAAATGCATCTCTATGTTTGATTGTAAATTAGGATGTCATTGATCACTTGTAGTAGTGGAATCCTAACACATATATCTCAATTCTTTTAGAAGGTCAAGCTCAGGCTATGGAGATTTTTTAGCTATGGTAAATATCTCTAGATAGGGTGGGCTTGTAGTAATTCAAGTAGTGAAAACAATAGTATCCAATGTGATATTTTCAGCATGAAGTGTATTGGCATGTTGTTCTCTAATTATTCTTGGGTTGAAGCAGTTTATTGAGGTGGATTTTCTTCTTTGTGCTCTGTGATGAAAGGAGATTCTTATGAATTTACTAATCATCTAAATCTTAAATGTAGATTGTTGCATCTAATGAGGGAGATACAATATGTAGGAAAAATGGGCACTTTAATTGTTGAAAATTATTTTTATTAGGATCAAGTTAGGTTATACATGTAGTTGGAGACACAAGGGAGGATTACTTGGTGGCATATTTGAGGGGAGTTACAACTGCTACTATTGTATGAGTAATTTATTTTTCATAGGAAAATACCCCCATAAGAAAGGAGATCCTTTCTATCCCTAAGGCCATCAAAAATCCTAATTTGTGTGAGTTGGACGTTATGGCCATGGTGTGGGATACTAAATCTAAGGAGGACTAGGAAATTAACGTGAAATTGCAGGGTATTTGAGTTGTTTTTGACCTATTAAGAGTTATACATGTTAATATAGGTATTATAAAACAAGGATGGGTCCTGAGCCATACCTAATGGGTGAGATTGTCATCGATCATTAGAAGTAATTAAATGCACATTCCAAATTTCCTCGGTTGATTCCTAGAACATTTCTCTCTATCTAGGCACGTATGTGTAGAGTTTTATCGATTGATCCTTCTCATAGATTCCATATACTTCCACATTATTAGGTGGGAACTCCCTGAGGCCATGATTTTTTCTACCATTGGAATGAAATGCTTTAAGTTCATTCTCTACTTTATCTTGCTTCTTTTTTCCTTGCAAAACATCCAATTTTGAAGACAAATAGCTAATAATATCAATCTTACAATTTTCAAAAAAATTATTGAGTTTTTATCTTGTTACTCCACCATTGGTTGATCTCTAGATGTTGATAGAGGCATATTTTTATAGGGTTCTATTCATTTATGACCCCATTAAACTCCTTAGACATGACCAATATGTCATCATAAGGTTCCTTCGATATATTTCCTCTTCCCACTACATTCAACATGTCCATAAAGTCATATCTCATTCCATGAACTAGGATGTCCTTGTCGAGGTCACTATTTTTAGACCTATGAAACTTATATCAGAGGCATTGAATATAATCCTCTAGGATTTATTCCTCGTTTTTGGACATCCAAAAAAATCCTCAATTTGGTCACTTGTTCTATAATAGTCATATTTTTTTCCCACAAAGTATTTTTTCATCTTATCCCAAGAGGAGATAGATTCGCCACCAAGGTCTGTAAACCACCTTAGCACAACTCCCTTCACAATGGTAGGAGAAAAATTCAAATTCTGAGTATATGCAGTGTAGTTATATGCAGTTATAGCTCTCAAACATAATGTCAAACTCAAAAGTCATGTGTATGGGTCTTCCCTGGTCATGCCATGGAATTTTGGAAGAGTGGAGAGAGGAATATTTTCTATTTTTGTTTTTCCAAGAATGCTTCCAATGGTGAATTCAAATATAGAAACAATATCATCCATATTTTCCTTTTCCATTTTGTTCTACCAAAAAAATTGAAAATATTTCCAAACTATCTTAGGCAGTCGTTAACCAATAACAAAGTTCTCTAACCGTGGAGGGTCTTATGATTGTCTTGTAGCATTCCCCAAGTCTGGGATTGGGCTCTCAAGAAGCTATTCAACCTCTAGTCTTAGGTCTTGGTGTTTCAAGGTTTTTCCATTTGAATTCCCTTTGCCTTCTATCAAGGATTGATAATTCCTTTACTTATAATGTAGATTATTTAACGTGGATAAAAGACTACAGATATGTTCCTGAGGTAGGAAATTCATTAGAGTTTTCCCTCCAAAAATTTTCTCCTAAGGCAGATGACACACGAGATATTTTCCTCTAAAAATATAATTTGAATTAAATTATTTTCTTGTGCCTTTGAAAGAAACCCCTCAATGAAGTTTACCTGTCCCAAATCTTGATTTCCCTTTCCTCTACGTTCCCTTCCTCTTGTAGGGTTCTTTTTTTTCTGGGAACCTCATCTTTCTTATTCTTTATTCATGAATCCTACATATATTGTCTCTCTACCATGTTCTAGCTTAAGAATGAATCTATAGATAGAAGAATTTAAATTCTATTATTGTGCCCTTAATAATTTCCTTGGCAATGACATCAAAAGGTTGAGGAATTTAATTTTCCTTTAAAAACAACCAAATCACTCAATACATGAATTGTCAACTAGGGTACATATTTTATTTGAAAGTCATCATGCAAGATATTTGTAGGAAAACATTTCTAATTTGACCTTAGTTTTCTTTCAATATTCAATATTGAAGAAACATAACCTTATCAAACACAATATTCAAATGTCAAACACTCGTTGTAGGCTAGATTTTACCTGTTTGAATGGAAACGCTCTTCACCCTGTTTTGGAATTGAAATAACATTTATGAAACCAAACTTGCATAAATAGTAACACTTCTTATAGCCAAACATATTTCTTATGTAAATGAAACAAATAAACTCATTGAAAAAGTAAAATCACATAGATATCATAACCACTTTAAATCTACTCACAAAATATTGCTGCCAAAATCTCATAAATAACATTAAGCTAGGAATAAAAATTAATGAAAATAACCTTGTAATAATAATATAAAAAGGCGTGAATCTCTAATAGCTATGATCAAGTAAAATAAATTCACACTTTATGTTAAATACACTTTCAAATCAATGTAAGTGTGAGTAACAATAATATTTTAATGAAACTTAATAATGATAGTCCTAATATGTAATTACATAAATGAAATAAATAATCAATGAACTAACTATACTTACTACTACAACCATAATGATCCCAGATATACATGAGGGCCCTTCCTCCATAGCAGGGAGCTAAGAGAAACTCAATGTATACAATATAACACAAGATTTCATGAATCCAATGACTAAACTGCTAAAATTTTCATTAAACAATCTTCAAGAAATATAGATGCAAACATTAGAGAAAAAAAAGAGAGCTAACTACCCAGTTAAGAGAAAATTTATTCTGTTTTTAAAAACTTCATTTAAAACTAAGATGGGAAAATGATAGTTGTGAAAAGTATTGAGAATATTTTGATTCTCAAGTTTTTCAATAAATTCTTAAACCAAGTTTTTTTGCAGCTTGTCACAACAAAATACATTCAAATAAATATTATTATAATACTTAGAAATACTAAAGTTTTAGCATGGATAGAAATACTTAGAATGAATATAAATAACTCGATGTGAATAACTGCATCATTAAGAAAGGGATGAGGCATCATTACATGAGAGTTTATTTGGACCAGTGACTTTGATGAGTATCAAAATGAGTGATGGCAACATTTAATGATAAGATCAAGACTGTTGAGAGTAACAACACATGGAAATGACACAATAATAACTTGTTGAAGTATTGGAGTATCAACTCGTGTAGCAACTGGTAATCCTATAGGAATTTTCTTAACACATTGTCAATAAAGAACCAAAAATAGATATTATCCTTCTCAAATAGAAGTAAGACTTAATAGATTAAAATGGCATATAGACATAGAATACATGAGCCAAAAATATGAAATATTCGACAATGATGGTTCAAAACGATATGTATGTTAGAAACAAAATGGGTAAAATGATACGGATTTTAAGCAGGAACGCAATAGAATATAGAAATAACCATGAACATAGAGATGCAGTGGAAATAATGCTTCATTTCATTAATATCAAATAACAGAAATATGCTTACAGACAGAATGGAAATAAAACTAGCTAGGGCGCTGGTAGCTATCTCTGAGAAGAGATGTGCGTTGCGCCCCTGAACTGTCTTACAATGAGGCTTGAGGGCCTATTTATTGTTGAGAAACAATGTAGAATCCGAAACGTCCAAAACCCTAACCGTAGGAGATGAAGCGCCAAAACTGTGGGTCCCGTTTGGGTAAATTGGTGGTTCAACTTCCGGCATAACTTTGCACCACCGTTTGACGCGCTCAATAGCTCGTTTGAAAAATCGCATCCGAGGAATTCACAACTACACTTTTGGAACGAGCAACATTCCGTCCATTGACCCATGTTGTTTCTCGTTTTCCCAAAAAATGTCGTTAGGGCCTCAAAACGGCTCCGGAAGTTCGGGACCCGAAAAACTGCTAAAAATAGTAAGTTTTGTTGCAACTTGAAAATTGAAAGAACTGAAGATGGGGGTTCAAATGGAATAGGTGGTTGGCCACCAATATCCACCTGGATCATTAAGCCCCCAAAACGGCTCCGAGAGTGGAGGACCCGAAAACCTGCTAAAAATAGTAAGTTGTGCTGAATGTGAAAATCTGCAAGAATTGATGGTGCCGGTCCAAATGGAATAGGTGGGTGGCCACCGATATCCACCTGGATCATTCCTCCCTCCTTAGGAAGCAATGGTCCCCATTGCGTTGAGATCCTCCATGAGATGAGGCAAATTCTGTTGAACTGAGTATTAGATGTGTTGAAGATGTCATGGACCTGCGGGTGGACATGCTGGATGTGTTTAGTAAATTTGGTTTCTTTATCAGCCTCAGATAGTACATGTTTGGATTATGTATGTGTAGTTGTAGGATGTATGGCAACATCAGGCGGTGGTGCGTTGGGAGTCAGATCAATGGAGTGCTTGTCCTGACAGTGTAGAGGAACCTCTATGAGTGAGGAGAAATTGTCATCATATTCCTCCTTGACTTTGTCCATCTGCTGCAGCCGTGCAAGGGAGCCCTGTTTCAAGGTTGTGGCCACAATATTCTTCTTTCCCTGTGAGTGAGTCGTAAGGAAAATGAATTTCCTGGTTTGGGAAACAATCTTACTGCGTTGTTTTGCAGTAGTCAAAGAGATGGCAGGAGGCGGTACTACCTCCGATATCCTGTACAAGTTATTTCCCAAAGTAATAATAACAGCACGAGGCCTAGACTCATACACAGCATGTCGCCTCCACAAGTATGGTTGGCCCAATAATACATCAGCTACATCAAGAGGAGCAACATCACACAATACCTCATCCGTGAATGGCTTGATAATGTATGGAAGTCGGCACTGCTGGCAGATGCGGAGATCTCTCCTTGGGTGGAGCCACCCAATGGTATACAGCTGCAGGTGTGCTATGGTTGGTAGGTCGAGCCGCTTCACGACGTCTGCTGAAATGAGGTTCTTTTGGCTTCCGCTATCGACGAGAAACTGCAGCGGAGAACCCTTCACCCACATCTGCGACTGGAAGAGGCGCTCCCCCTCCTCTGGATCCTCTGGACCCTCCTTCTGGATCTTGGTGGTGGCAACAATGGCACTGGGATCCGCATCAATGATATGCTTCCCTTTGTCATTGCCTTTGTCTGGTTCTAACTCAGGATCAGAAAATGCATTTGATTCGGGTGCCTTTAGTTCAGCCACCAAAGACTGTTTGGCCCGACACTCGTTTGTGCTGTGAGTGGGGCTGTTATGAAATTCACACCACTTCCCTGTGTCCTTCTTTGGATTTGTGGTGTTGTTCTGAGTTGCATTGCTTTGGCCTTGCCCCTTGTTCTTCGGTTCGGGGGAACCTTTCGGATTCGTAGATCCAAAGTCTCGATTCTTCTGCTTAAATTTCTGCTCGATCTTGGCGGCATAGCGATATGCCGTGCCAAGTGATGTAATGTCGAGGAACTCCATTTCCTCCTGAATGTGTTTGTGCAGACAGCCGCGGTACTTGAGCACCAAATGTCTCTCTGAATCTTTAATTCCCAACTTTGTGCGCAGGGTATGGAACAGATTCGTCAGTTCGTGCACATCTTGATCCTTTTGTTGCCGCAGCGTGGTCCATTGGATGTATTTGTCCTCATAGCTCCCCACAGGGTAATATTGTCCCTTGATGCCGTCTCGGAATGAATTCCAAGTGGGTGTGGTCAAGAACAGAGAGGGTTCCCCTTCGCCCTCTTGCTCACGGTAGGTTTCCCACCAGTCTTTGACATGGGGGGCAGCTTTGAGGAGTGCAAAAATAATCTTTTCTCGGTCAGAGAAGTCATGGACCGAGAAATACCCTTCCAACAAATTTAACCATCTGTCTACAGCGTATGCATCTATTTTTCCTTCAAATATAGGAATGTCAAAGTTTACCTGTACCTTGAAGAGAGTGGCGCCTCTAGAGTGGCTGTTGGATGCAGATGCGCCATATGTTGGCAGTCATTGAAGGATTTGAGCAAAGTTATCCATCATTGCGTTCCTTTGTTTCTCGAGGGCCTCCTCGAGCAGTATTTTGATAGGATCTCCTGCTCCCTCGTCTTTCTTTTCTTCCGCCATGCGAGGTCGTTGGGGTTTGCGAGGCTGATCTTGCAAGGGTTCAACCAGATCGAGCCCTAACTCCTTATACCCTGACCGCGTTGGGGACATGCAAAGAAAAAAAAAGAAAGAGCAGACCCCCTCTGATACCACTGATACAGATTTTAAGCAGAAACGCAACAGAATACAGAAATAACCATGAACATAGAGATGTAGCGGAAATAATGCTTCATTTCATTAATATCAAATAACAGAAATATGCTTAGAGACAGAATGGAAATAAAACTAGCTAGGGCGCTGGTAGCTATCTCTGAGAAGAGATGTGGCGTCTACAGGCCTCTGAACTATGTTACAATGAGGCTCGAGGGCCTATTTATTGTTGAGAAACAATGTAGAATCTGAAACGTCCAAAAACCTAACCGTAGGAGATGAGGCGCCAAAACTTTGGGCGCCCGTTTGGGTAAATTGGTGGTTCAACTTCCCGGTGGCATAACTTTGGCACTCGATCTCCGTTTGACGCGCTCAATAGCTCGTTTGAAAGATCTATCCGAGGAATTCAATTTTTGAACGAGCAACATCAGTCCCTAGACCCATGTTGGTCTCCGTTTTCCCAAAAAATGTCGTTTAGGGCCTCAAAACGGCTCCCGAAGTTCAGGACCTGAAAAACTGCTAAAAATAGTAAGTTTTGTTGCAACTTGAAAATTGAAAGAACTGAAGATGGGGGTTCAAATGGAATAGGTGGGTGGCCACCAATATGCACCTGGATCATTAAGCCCCCAAAATGGCTTCGAGAGTGGAGGACCCGAAAACCTGCTAAAAATAGTAAGTTGTGCTGAATGTGAAAAGCTGCAAGAATTGATGGTGCTGGTGCAAATGGAATAGGTGGGTGGCCACCGATATCCACCTGGATCATAAAATGATGAGAAAAGGTAGTAAAATGATGTCATTTTTGAAACCCAACAATAATGACAAGATTCAAAAGAAATTAGACAATAAAATATTTGGATTGCAGACTAAGTTGTAGGAAATTGAGATTAGATTACAAGAAATGGAAAAGAAAATCCAAGAAAGAAACAAGAAACATAAGAATGAGAAGTCAATTATATAGAAAATGTCAATATAAGGGATGATATTAAATAGAGAGATGAAAATATAATTACAATTTGGCCCTCAATAGTTTGGGAGGTAAATTGGATACCAAACCCATTGAATAAGAAATGAATAATCTCATAGAGATAAGCCATGAGCATAATAAAATATCCCTTATCATCATATTTTCGGATATAAAGTAGAATAAATATGAGAACATGCTAGCACTAGTCAAGTAATAATTACAAGTAAAAACAAGTATTCTCATAGAAGCAAAGAGTTTTGGAAAAACAATTGTGCATAAATATACACTAATTTTGTTGAGGTGAGATTTAATGATCATAAATATGGGATACTGAATAAATCTCCAAGCTTAAAGAGAAAAAAATATTTATAAATAAATAACTCCTCCGAGAGGAATACACAGAATTATGGAAGGATGTTCGAAAAGATAAAAAGAAAGAAAAGAAAATGGACAATAATTAGCAATATAAAAACTATTATTAGGGATAAAGAGAAAAAACATGATAATAAATATGAATTTGGAACACTTTGGATCCTCATTTGGAACTATTGTAGCTTTCCATGGAGAAAAGGGCCTAATTTAATTTGGATTTGAAGTGACATTATTTTCTTAGTGTTGCTTGAAACTTGGGAGAATGAGAAATATTAGCTCATTAACATATAATAAATTGTCTTGTGGTTATTGTGGACCAAAGAATATTACTATAGAGGGAAAGAAATGGATTTTTACATTAATAATAAAAATAAAAATAAATAACTATAAAACAAATCCTTACATTTGGATTCATTAGAAAGACCCTTTCAATTAGTATATATATATATGGATATTCTAGGTATTAATGATAATAAAAATTATATATGAATATGTCAATTTTGTACATATTAATTCTATATTTTATTGAAAAAAAATAATATCGATATAAAGTTTCCTTAAAATGAGTTAAAATAATATATTTTTAGTGTGATAAATGAAGAAATATCCTCTTTGTCAAATACTTTAATGTTATAATAACACTGATCAAGATACTATATTAAGAAATAGAACAAACCATAACCTTCTGTGGCTAATGAGAACCTTGATTTAGCTAGTATATATAAATAATCTCTATAGAATTGGTTGAAATTTTGTTTTGTATTGAGCTAAACAAGCTCTATGGTTCTCAAGATCTAATAATTTTCAATCATCTAGTAAAGTTCTTGAAATACAAATAGATGACCTTTATTCATGGGCTTAATACTTGTGACATCGATAATTTGATGTCTAATATCTATGTATAAGACCAAGTAGTAAATTTTGACATCTTAAATGGAAATGATAACGAATTTGATCATAGATTTAAATTGATCATAACTATGATTGTCACACATAAAAGCCTCACTAAATTGAAATTTTATAACCAAAAGCACTTGATATTAGACAAACATAAACTTTTTTTTTTTTCTAGGATTGATCGGAATTTGGATTGGGGGCAAAAGTTTTCCAAAAATTCAAAGTGCTCAAAATTGCACCAAACTAGAATGAATGGATCAGGCTCGTCGCCCGTAATCCAATGCAATTCATTTCACTCAAAATATAGCCCATATGAGGAAGTTAGAGCTCACTTATCGCCGTGTCAAACATGAAAATTTTGAAAAATCAATGGTCAAACAAGGTCAAAGGTAAAAAATTTGGGTTTTCCTCCATTTCACCCAATGACAGGATGAAAAGTGTCAGACCCTAAGTGGCCCGAATTTTTGGGCAGATGTCAATTCTTATTGGTCTTTAATAAGCCAATAGGAAGAGGACACGTGGCAAGCCTAGAGGCCGCCATGTGCCCCCCCCCCCCTCCAAGGAAAAAAATTGGATTAAATGTTAAATTCCAAATTTTATGGTTAGGTTTGAATTTCATATGGTGGGGAATTTTTGTAAGGTTTAAAACCTTATATTAAACGGTATGGAAAAAATAGTGTATGTTGTGGTTCCTATGATTTGGTAGATTTGGCAATACCAAATGATAAGACAACATCAAACCACTTTAGGATCTCAGGATCTAGCCCTCCTGGATCCAGAGAGGGATCTCTCTGTAGATGTAAAGAAATATATATCTTTGAAGTTCAATTTAAGGTATTAGGCTAGTTATAGGGCACAAGGGTTGTTGTTTTGTTTTGTTTAATGTTTGGTTGGGAAACATGAAAGAAGGGTTCAATGTAATGTAAAGAAGTGAGTAAAGAAGGATTTAGCAATGGGGAGATAATTCAAAGAAGACTCAAGTCCATTGGGCAATAGGGTCATAAAATGGTTTACTTGCAATTCAATATCCAAGGCTTTCAAATGGGCTGGTCATCTAAATCAGAGGATCTCTAAAGATGATAGTATGGGATGAAATGATAGGAAATGAAGGTGAATGACAAGGAAACCTTCCAAGATGACCACCTAGGAGCAGATCTAGGGACAGGGCATGTCTTAACCGTCTATGATCAAACTCCTAATGAGGCTAACTCTTCAGATAATAGAAAACATTCAAGATGGACACAAAGTGAAGCCTAAGATCAGAGAAAGACTTTTAACCTTCTCTACTTTTGACATTCATCTTATGGGATCTTAGAAGGGCAAAAATGTTGGAAAAGGACCCTAGTGAGACAGAACTAACTCTAAATCTCCCTGTTTCCCAATTCTTTCAATTAAAACCAGACAAGAACATCTGAAAACAGACTCTAAATTCATACATCAGCGAAGCATGGATAAACCCAACTACTATACTGGTTAAATTATCTTGAATTTGTTCTTAGATTACACACTTAGCAGAATAGAAGAAAACATCAAAGATAAGAAGAGTAGGTAGCATTATCATACTTGGAGCAGTATATCCTAAGCTAGATTACTGATTCTTATTAGAGAAATGAAATGTGATGCATAACAGAGGGGAAAACAATAAAAGATAGAACACTTCACCACTGATTTAGATCAGGATCCAATGACCATGCTTGTAATATTAGAAGATAAAAACCAGTCACATACATCATTATCCAACAACTTGATATCAGTCTGAAAACATCTCACAGCCTATTTTACAACTTATACACAAAACTCTATCTCAATGAAACAACTTACAATCCACGGTTAACCAACATTTACAATGTATTTCTGAAGAGTTCTTATAGTTGAAAGAGTAGTAGTAGAGGTAGATAGAACATAAATGCATCATTAAAACAGAGAGAGAAGTGTTGTTGCAACCCATTCTGTCTTAATATCCCTGTATGGACTTTTAGTACTCTTTGAATGAGCTAGGAGTCTTCGACATGCTGATAATTACTTCAGAGGTATGTTTTTGAGGTACTTTCTGGTAGTTGGTACTCTGTTTGTACACTGGGACAAGTAAGGTAGATAAATGATTTTTAGGCCTTCCATAATATGTAACTAATGCTCTCGAAATCTTAAGACTTCAGTTAGGGTGGTGATCTTCTCAGGAACTCGATGTAGAATAAAAAACACTATGGGAACTTGTCCTTTCTTGGGAAAGAACATTCTGCTGATGTGAGAACACTGATATGGATGGCTTGTTTCATGCGTTTTAGGCGTTATTAGGCCTTCTGGATCATTTTAAGGTCTTAAAAATGTATCTTCGTCTTATAAACACTGGATTAACGCATTTAATCTTCAACAATGAGCTTTTAATCTCTTCAAAATGTCACTGATACTCTTTTTCGCTTCTCCTGACTGCCTCTGTGAATGTACAAGCTTTAATGGCGCAGGAGGGCTTATGAGAGGGTTTCACATTGAACCTCTAGTAAAAATATGCTTTAGAACCTCTTTAGTGGTCCTCCATGTGATCCTCGGCTCCAAAAAATGGCCTTCTATGCCTTGTGTTATCATGACAATCATGTGTAGAAAGAATAATTTTTCACCGTCTGTAATCCTGCAAAAACACAATAAACCAGTTATAAAATCCTTTGGGGAGTGGGAGGGATGTTGTGGAGGGGCAAGGGAGTGGTGGCGCAGTAGTAAAAATGGAGGATGTAGGCGAAACAACAGGTAAAAACCATGGCGGAATGGAAGAAAATTGGCTTGATGGAGTTCTGGTATGAAGATGGATATGGACCGTCGGATCTGATTTGACAGTGGCAATATATGGTCTAGATTGCATGAAAAAATCATTTGGACGACTAATGAAATGGGGAATGAGATTGTGTCATGACCATTGGATTAAAAGGTTTAACGGTGGGGATCGGTGGATGAGGTCCTTTGGAGGGTGGATGAAAGAATGATGGACGGAGGTAAGGTTGAATCTGGACCTTTAGATCAATTTGATGAACGACTGGGATCAAACATGAAAAATTAATGTGGAGGAGAAAAGGTGGTAAGTCAGAAAACCATGGTGGTTTTCGTGTGGGGTCGAAGGCGGAAAACGATTTTGGGAAAATTTGCGCAATTCCACTCATCGCATGCCACGTGGTAGAAAAGAACCGCTTTCATCGCGTGATTTTGAAACGTTAACGTTCGGATAGAAAATTTGCGCGATATGCTTCTTGGCCGTTGGATGTGGGGCGGAGAGATCTGATGGTGGAGGTGCGAGCGTGATATGGGAAGGTGCACGAGTGGAGGCGATGATCGGGTTTATTGCTGACTGTCGGATCTGAATGATCGGATGGCTACGATTCGACGGAGCAGCAAAGGTATATGCAGGGCAATGAAATGTTACGTTTTGCGAAATCAATCCTGGCCATTGGATCATTTGATCAGATGGTTGGGATCTAAAACTGGAGCACAAAGGAAAAGAAAATGGAATGAATGGAGGTATGAAAATAAATACGCCCGATAACCGTCGATTTGTAAAGATCGACGGTTGATGTTCATTTTAACATTGAACGTCGAGAAATAAAAAATAAAAGGGAAAAGGATTCAGAGAAGGGTTTATTTAGGCCTTTAGTGCCCGATTGCGGGCTTAGGGTTACATGGAGGAGGAGAGCCAACAGGTATAAGCCCTCAGGGGCTTAGGGGTATTATAATGTAAAACAGGGTATTTTAGGCCAAAAATAGTTCTTTTTAAGGCCAAATGGAGGGTTCTGGTATAGGAAAAAATAGACTTTTAAACCAAATCAAGGGTGTTCTAAGGTTTAAAAGGGGTTTTAGGATGAGATGGAGGGTCAGTGAAGGGATTTTGTGGGATTTTTGATAGGGGAAAAAGGGGTGAAAATGGGGCTTTTGAAGGGGTAAAATGGAGTAGGTGAAGCTTTTTTGAAGCTTTTTCTTTCACAAACAGTGAGGCCTTTTTCAGTGGAAAGAGCAGCAAAGATCTCTTCAAAGGAAAAATACACATAGAGGCTTCAAGAATGAAATATTTTCAAGGGAAATGTTTCTCTTGAAGGCTCAGAACATATTTAGCCACCTGTTTGCTATGTCAAAAATTTATAGGTGGCTAACAGTGGCTCCACACGGGGATGACATCTTCTTGAAGGTGTCAAGAATCTCAGAAAATAATCTTTGGAGGTAGGCCAGATGCCTGGTACTTAACTATCCTTTTCTTCTCTTGGATCAACTGCCACAACTGATGAAAACATCATATCAGTAGTAATATTCTCCCAAACAATCTACCTACCCATCCTACAGTCCTAACATTTTTTCTTCAAGGTGTATTTAGACTTGCAGACCTTCTTCATCACTTTTTATTGAAAGTAGAAAAATCTAATCTAAGTCTACCCTTATTCCTCCATGAGGCCAGATTAGACAGTTGGCCTCACATCTTCTATACCTACACTAATATTTGCTAGGATTAAACTATCTAGCAGATTTCTTTCTCTACATTCTAAGACAGAAATTTAAAAATAGTCAAGCCAGGATTAGACTGTCTATTTTGTTGTGGGTCCCTGGAATAAAGACAACTGCACATGAACCAAACTTTGTAGGAAATTGAAACCAAAATTTTGAAGGCTTGAAATTGTGAAACTTTAGAGCATCCTTCTTTCTCTTGTGACTCAGATTTTGAGCTTGTTAGAGTCACTTTTCTTCTTCATTTAAGCTCTGGTTTTGGGCTTGTTAGAGCTGGTCCATCTTCTTTCTTTGCTGGTTCAAGTTTTGGGCATATTAGAACTAGCCTTTCACTTTCTTTGGCTTAGGTTTTGAGCTAATTTGAGCCATTTTTTAGAACTTCGCAGGTTCAAGTTTTGAGCTTGTTTGAACCTTTTATTTTCTCCTTTTTTTTTGTATTTTTCCTTTTTCTTTAAAACTGAACAAATAAATGGTATTTACAATGGAAGTGGAAACTTTAAACTCTGAACTGTAGCAGTAGTAATGTTTGAGCATCTTGCCATTGATAGGACCCCAAATAGATCTGTACCATCTAACTCTTGCAGAAAGAATGCATTTGGACCAATGGTGGACTGAATAATGTAAGGACCTTGCCATAAGCTGTCAAAGTTTCCATGCTTACCCTTATCTTCTCTTCTAGGGTCCCACTTGAGCACCTTGTTTCCTATTTTGAAGTCACAAGCCTTTGTTCTGTTGTCAAACAACCTTTTTATGTTCTCTTGCACTTTTTGAGCTCTGTTGTAGACCTCTTCCCTTGTCTGCTGGAGATGTATTGTTTGATTGATCCTCCTCACCATGCTGTCTTCTTCTGACTGTATTTCTTGGACTAATTTTATCACTGGTAACCCTAGGCTGGTAGGGAACACTGCATCAGCCCCATAAAATAGCTGGTATGGTGACATGCCAATGGATTTCTTTGTAGTCAATCTGTCTGCACACAGAGCGTGCACCAACTTGTTATGCCATGATTTTTTATTCTGTTCAAGCAGCTTCTTGATGATGGTCACCAAAATTTTATTTGATTATTTTTCTAGCCCATTACCTTGTGGGTAATAAGCAGTAGAATGACTAAGAGAAATTTGATACCTGTGAGAAAAATCAATCATTTTTTTGGAACCAAAAGCAACAGCATTATCAGTAATAATCTTCCTAGGGCAACCAAATCTAGATAGGATGTGGTCTTCAAGGAATTCAATGATGACAGAATCTGTGGAATTCCTGGAAGGTATGGCCTCTATCCATTTTGTGAAATACTCTGTGGCTGTGAGAATCCATCTGTGTTGGGCAGATGAAGCAGGATGGATCTCTCTTATGAAATCTAGGCCCCACTATTGAAAAGGGGCTTCAATAATGATGGGTTGTAATGGTAAAGGGAGGATTTTTCTTTTGCCCTCAAATATTTAGCACTTATGGCAGGCAACTATCATTCTATGTATATCTTGGAAAAGTGTGGGCCAGTAAAAGCTAGCTCTAAGGATTTTTTTGGCTGTGGTTTTCCAGTATAAATGGCCCCCACACTCTCCTTCATGGAACTCATGTTTGATCCTCTCTGCATCAAATTGAAGCAATCATTTAAGCAAAAAACCTTTTGCAATTTTCCAGTATAAAAATTCATTTAAAATGCAATAATTTCTAGCTTTTAACTTTAAAAACCTTGCTTTTGTCTTTGATAAATCAGGAGGGGCATTAAGATTTGTAAGTACATACAAGATGTCAGCATACCAAGGTGAGTTTTGGAATTGTTCTTCAACAGTAGGAGCAGGCAGTCCTTCATGTTCATCCAAGGCATCTACCATGTTTATGTCAAGGGCTAGTAAGTTAGATTCAGCCATTAATTGTGCCAAGCCTTGACCCTTGATGAGTTTTGTGGGTTTGATATCCAAATCATACTCTAATATCACTGCAATCCATTTACCTCTTTTTCCATCTAGATCTTGTGACAAAATATCTTTTACCACTATGTTAGGCACATAGGCAATGATGTGAGAATGCAGAATATACACCCTGAAATCTTTTAAGGCCTTTACCAAAGCATAGGACTGTTTTTACATTATATTATATTTCAAAGGAGCATCTCTCAATGCTTTGCTAAAAAAGGCAATTGGCTGTTCCTGTCCCTCTGGATTTTTCTGTAAGAGGAAAGCGACCACTATATTCTCTGAAGCAAAGGAGAAGATAAGGAAATCTTTTGTGAAATCTGGGCTGATTAGGACTGGAGCCCAGGAGAGTGCATGTTTAACTAACTCAAAATATTTTTTGGCCTCTAGAGTCCATTTGACTCCCACTTCATTTTTTAGCATGTTTGTCATATTTCTCAGGACTTCTGCTAAGTTGGGAATAAACCTCCTCAAGAAGTTAATTTTCCCAATAAAGGATTGAAATTATTTAATGTTTCTTGGGTGGCTAATCTGCAGTATTCCCTCAACTCTTTTTGGGTCTATTTTAATCCCCTTTTCTGATATAATTGGCCTAGAAGCTTACCTTCTTGGAGGCCAAATACAAAATTTTTGGGATTTAAAGATAGCCCAAACCTCCTGCACTTCTCAAATACCTTTCTTAGATGTTTAAGGTTCTCTTCATCAGTTTTTGAGTAAACTATTATGTCATCGAGATAAATTACAATGAAGTGTGTTATTTCCTCTGAAAATGCTATGTCCATAGCTCTTTGGAAGGTTGCACTAGAGTTCATTAGTCCAAAAGGCATTTTCACGTACATGAAAGTGCCCCATGGAGTGGTGAAAGTTGTTTTTAGTTGATCTTCTTGGAGTACTAAGACCTGGTTATATCATGAGAAACCATCTAACAGAGAAATCCTCTTTGAGCCAAATACCCTTTGTAGGATGTGTTCCATCTTGGGTAAAGGGTAATTGTCCTTTAGGGAGGCTCTGTTAAGGTTTCTAAAATCGATGCACAGTCTGATTTCTCCTGTCTTTTTTCTTATAGCTACAAGGTTTGAAACCCAATATGAAAACCTTACAGGAACTATGATTCCTGCCTCATACATTTTCTTGATTTCCTTTTCCACTAGAGGCAGTTGTACTTAGTTAATTCTGTGCAGTTTTTGCCTAAAAGGTTTTTGGTTTTCTTTCAATGGGATCTTATGATGTATAATCTCTGTTTCGTAGGATTTTAAGTCTTCATAGATCCAAGAAAACACATCAATAAACTCTTTAAATAAATCAATGTATTTATTTTTAATGTGTGCTGGCACAATTTTGGCCAATTTGATCATCTTAGGCTTATCTTTGCTGCCTATATTGCATTCTTCAACATCTGATTCAGTGTGTTATATAGTGGGTTTCTTTGCCACATCATTAAAATCAAAAAGGTCCTCTAGGGGTGCTAATCCTTTGGGTATGTTCTTATCTTTGGACTGCAGCACCTCAATGTCCTCTTTATCTGTTTTCATGTATTCTTCAGTTTGTTTTTCAAATTCTTTAGTCAACATGTTTATTTTTGCGTTAGGGGATGATTTTTCTTCATCAGGGGGCTCTTTATCTGAACAATCTTCATTGGATTTAGAGTTTGAATCAGGTATTTCAAACTCATTCCTGTAAAGCAAGAAATCCTCTATCTGTTTGTCACCCTCAAAGACCTGCCAATATTTCTCATTATCTGGCACTGCAGATCTATATTTTGTTTGAATAATGATCTGTTTGTCACTAGGTGATTTCTGATATGAACTAGCAGTGCAAGCTAATCCATTTGCAATA
This sequence comes from Pinus albicaulis, assembly GCA_034641835.2. Lineage (NCBI taxonomy): Eukaryota > Viridiplantae > Streptophyta > Pinopsida > Pinales > Pinaceae > Pinus > Pinus albicaulis. Next base: position 1,164,898,200 of record CM076579.1, on the reverse strand, counting down.
ATGTTTTGACTCCTAGGGATGAATACAAGCTCATACTCTACAAATGTTTTCAACAGATCCATAGCATCATTCCTATATGCCCTTAATCTAGGATGATTTGCAGTGTATTCTCCATTTAGTTTTTTGATGACTAACTCAGAGTATCCATGTACAACTATCCTTTGGGCTCCTATTTTTTTTAATAGATTCAATCCTAGGATGAGAGCCTCATTCTCTGCAATGTTGTTTGTGCACTTAAAGTCTAGTTTGAAAGCATGGTTCTCAGCATAGTTATTTTCAGAGTTGTGCAACCATACCCCAGCTCCTGCATTTTTTCTAGTGCAAGATCCATCAAAGTTCATTTTCCATAAGGGATTGTTTGGAGGATTGTCATAAGTTTCATCCCCAATGCCATGTTCACCATTGTGTAGTGTTATGTCTTGTTCTTTAGGACTTTCATGGAGTTCAGAGTGATGAGTAATTTGATGTTTGCAACCTTGGTTTTGTTCACTCTGATTTTTTGATTCAACACACTATTCAAGGGTTTCTCTCTTGTTTTCCTCTATTTCTAGAGCTGCCATTATGTTCGAATTTGTGGCTTCTACTCTGTCATTTAAATCTATGTTTCCTAGCTCTTTTTCATCAGTAAAATCATCGTTGTAAAGGATAAAAGAGTCTAGGTCTGTGTGGAAAGAATAGAGAGGGGAATTCTCTGGTTTTTCAGGGCTACTAACCATGAATTTCATGTGTGCCTCTCTATATAGTCTTCTAAGCTGGCTAAAGACAGGGATAGTGGCATATGTCCCGTCCATCTGCATTGTATCTTACAGCTTGGCACCCCGTGATCTTGACAACAACATGCCATACTTAGGAGGCACATCTGCCACTAGAACATCCATAACCATGCACTTGGTTGTGATTTGAGTCAAATTTACATAGATATCTTTGATTAGGCCAAGGCACTTCACTCTGCTAGAGTCAAAGGAATATAAATCCTTATAAGGTCTGGTTATCTCTAGGCTCAGCTTCTCCATAATCACTTTTGGCATAAGGTTGTGTGAAGCCCCAGAATCATGCATAGCATTATGCAAGTTTTTTTCATGGATATTAAGGCTGACATAGAAAGGAGGTATCACCCCTTCCTGAAATTTCCCTTCAATTTTTGGGCCAAAAAAAAGAGCTTGTTGATCATCATTCAAATTGACAGTGTCACTGTTTTCTACTAAGTTTAAAGCTTTCAAAATTTGACCTTTATATACATACTGAGTAGCCAACTCAGTGAGAGGGACAAATTTTTTTATTTTGGCTATCTCACTTTCCAAATTGAAAGGAGACTAAATTTTTGAAAGGTTCAATTCTGTTTTACTGCTCACTGTTTTATTGGAAGAATCAGCTTGCTGACTCTCATTATGTACAATTTTTGAAGTTGTTTTATCAGTAGCATTAGCTATAATGCTAGTTCTGCTAATTTCTTGGCTTGGTTTATCAGTAGTTTGGATGTCTTTTTCTTTGTTTTTTCCAGAACTTTCAGCTGCTGATTTGTTACTTTCATCAGTCACTTTAGGAGTCTTTTCAGGTCTTTTTGTAATGGTGGTTTCAGAAGATTTTTTTTTGGGAGTGTCTAGGTTCTTCTTGTTTTTGAGATCATATTTTTCTAGGACCTGCATGACGGAATTTTCAAATCCTAGCCTATAATCTTCTGATTCTAACCCTTCCTCATCCCAATGTGAGTATGAGGTCTGATTATCCTCTATAGAAAAGGTGTGATCTTGGTTATCTACTTCCACCATGTTTATGGTAGTTCCCTCTGATTCTTCTATTATTCCCTCATCCTCATCAAGGAAATTCTCTTGGAATGGAGATATGGCTTGTTGATCAGAGTCCCTTTGTCTATTTGGGGGGTTGTTTCTCCTAAAATTTTGATTCTGGTTTCGATTTTGGTTTCTATTCTGATTGTTAACTTGGATCACCATTTTCTCCATCATTCTTTCCATCCTCTCCATGTTTTTTGCTAGACTATCATATTTGGGATCGGATGAAGAAGCTATGTTGTCATCCCTATAGGTTACCTTCCTTTCAGCCCTCATTCTAGCTCTTTTTTCGATCAGGTTTGCTTCTATACTCATTGCTCCTTTCTGCATGTCTTCTAATGTGTCATAATATCTCTCCCTAAGATGGTAAGCCATATCAGCATCAAAGCCTTCAGGGTATTGCACTAGGGCCATTCCTTGGGGAGGTTTCATGTGTGGTGGAATAGCATTGTAGACACTGTTAAATCTAGTAGAGTAGTCATGGACACTCTCTCCTTGATTTCTCTTGAGATTATTGTATTCTGCTAAGATTTGGAGAGGGTTGCTTTTGACTTCCCATTTGTTTATAAAAGTTTGATGTAAAGAGGGAAGGTCATGGATGATATTGGGAGGTAAACCTTTAAACCACTTCTTCACTTCTCCTCCTAAACTCTGGGCAAAGATTCTCATTTTGATAGTTTCATCTTCAATTTCCATATAGTCAAAGGCATCTTCCATCGTATCTACATGGTGTTGAGATGTAGTAGATTCTTTCCCAGTGAAATGAGGGATTTTTTACTGATAATCATTGGGTAGTGGAGCCAAAGGCTGTGGTAACACTAAGGGAGCATACCATGCTGCCATGATGGTGTTTTGTGGAGGTAAAGGATTGGCTTGAACATCAGGTATGTGGGTGATAGAAAAGCTAGGACCAACAACAAACTGTTGAGCTGATTTAGGGTGATAGAGGCCCAAGTTTTGAATGAAATGAATATCAGGAGGTGTTGATGGAGGGGTTTTTCTATCCCTAATGTGTTGACCAGTATGTGGTGGTGAAATTGGAGGCTCTAAGTCAGTCTGATCTATAGCACTGAATGACTGTGTTCTTGGTAGATCACTTGGTAAACATAAGTCAATTTGAGTGCCTAATAGAGATGCAAAGTTTTCAAGTGCTGAATTGGCTCTATTAATGTGTCTGGAAATAGTTGATTCTTTAGATGTGAGAGACTTCCTAAGAATACTCTATGGATTATCAATTATTTCAGGTGGGTTTGGATTAGGATAAGCTCTAGCGTGGATGATTCTTGAAGCCAGTATGTTAGGCCCTCAAGACTCAATAAAAGAAAGTAAGCCAGATATGACAGTCTTTGAGTGGCAAACCTATCTTCAAACAAAGATGCTTAATCCTATGTGTTTCTTTGGTATGGATGATGTTGTAATGAAACTGGTCTCCCAGTGGAGTCTTGTCAAAACAAAGATAATCAACAGGCCTACTGATCACCAGTGGAGTCTTTTGGTCATTTAGGAACTGTGGAGTCGCCAGGTGGAGGGTTTTAAAGTGTTTCAAGAAGGTTTACTGTCCACCACAATGATTAACTACCAAATCATGCTATTTGGTCTTGCTTCCCTATCAGAGTTGCCATTATGTTGGTGACGACAATGGGACAACTTACCAGATAATATAAATTAAGGTCACTCAAAATTTTCCCCAGTGGAGTCGCCATTATGTTGTGGTTCCTATAATTTCGCAGATTTGGTAATACCAAATGATAAGACAACATCAAACCACTTTAGGATCTCAGGATCTAGCCCTCCTGGATCCAGAGAAGGATATCTTTGTAGATGTAAAGAAATATATATCTTTGAAGTTCAATTTAAGGTATTAGGCTAGTTATAGGGCACAAGGGTTGTTGTTTTGTTTTGTTTTGTTGTTTGGTTGGGAAACATGAAAGAAGGGTTCAATGTAAGGTAAAGAAGTGAGTAAAGAAGGATTTATCAATGGGGAGATAATTCAAGGAAGACTCAAGTCCATTGGGCAATGGGGTCATAAAAGGGTTTACTTGCAATTCAATATCCAAGGCTTTCAAATGGGCTGGTCATCTAAATCAGAGGATCTCTAAAGATGATAGTATTGGATGAAATGATAGGAAATGAAGGTGAATGACAAGGAAACCTTCCAAGATGACCACCTAGGAGCAAATCTAGGGACAGGGCATGCCTTAACCGTCTATGATCAAACTCCTAATGAGGCTAACTCTTCAGATAATAGAAAACATTCAAGATGGACGCAAAGTGAAGCCTAAGATCAGAGAAAGACTTTTAACCTTCTCTGCTTTTGACATTTAGCTTAAGGGATCTTAGAAAGGAAAAAATATTGGAAAAGGACCCTAGTGAGATAGAACTAACTATAAATCTCCCAGTTTCCCAATTCTTTCAGTTAAAACCAAACAAGAACATCTAAAATCAGACTCTAAATTCATACATCAGTGAAGCATGGATAAAACCAACTACTATACTAGTTAAATTATCTTGAATTTTTTCTTAGTTTACACACTTAGCCAAAAACATCAAAGATAAGAAGAGCAGGTAGAATTAGGGTACTTGCAGTAGTATATCCTAAGCTATATTACTGATTCTTATCAGAGAAATGAAATGTGATGCATAACAGAGGGGAAAACAATAAAAGATAGAACACTTCACCACTGATTTAGATCAGGATCCAATGAACATGCTTGTCATATTAGAAGAGAAAAACTAGTCACATACATCATTGTCCAACAGCTTGATATCAGTCTGAAAACATCTCCCAGCCTATTTTACAAATTATACATAGAACTCTATCTCAATGAAACAACTTACAATCCACGGTTAACCAAAATTTACAATGTATTTCTGAAGAGTTATTATAGTTGAAAGAGTAGTATTAGAGGTAGATAGAACTTAAATGCATCATTAAAATAGAGGGAGAAGTGTTCTTGCAGCCCATTCTATCTTAATATCCCTGTATTGACTTTTAGTACACTTTGAATGAGCTAGGAGTCTTTGACATGCTGATAATTACTTCAGAGGTATGTTTCTGAGGTACTTTCTGGTGGTTGGTACTCTGTTTGTACATTGGGAAAAGTAAGGTAGATAAATGATTTTCAGGCCATCCATACTGTGTAACTAATGCTCTGGAAATCTTAGGACATCTGTCAGGGTGGTGATCTCCTCAGGAACTCGATGTAGAATAAAAAACACTATGGGAACTTGTCCTTTCTTGGGAAAGAACATTCTGCTGATGTGAAAATAATGATCTGGCTTGTTTCATGCATTTTAGGAATTATTAGGCCTTTTGGATCATTTTAAGGTCTTCAAACTATATCTTCGTCTTCTAAACACTGGATTAATGCATTTAATCTTCAACAATGAGCTTTTAATCTCTTCAAACTGTCACTGATACTCTTTGCCACTTCTCTTGACTGCCTCTGTGAATGTACATGATTTAATGGTGCAGGAGGGCTTATGAGAGGGTTTCACACTTATCCTTTGGTAAAAATATGCTTTAGAACCTCTTTAGTGGTCTTCCATGTGATCCTTGGCTCTGAAAAATGGCCTTCTGCGCCCTGCATTATCATGACAATGCCTGTGTAGAAAGAATAATTTTTCAATATCTGTAATCCTACAAAAACAGAATAAACCAGTTATAAAATCCTTTGTGGAGTGGGAGGGATGTTGTGGAGGGCCGAGGGAATGGTGGCACAGCAGTGAAAATGGAGGATGTAGTCAAAACAACGGGTAAAAACCATGGCGGAATGGAAGAAAACTTGCCTGATGGAGTTTTGGTGTGAAGAGGGTTTTGGACTGTCAGATCTAATTTGACAATGGAAATCTACGGTCCAGATTGCGCGACGAAATTTTTTGGAGGACTAATGAAATGGGGAACGAGATTGTGTCGTGACCATTGGATTAAAAGGTTTAACGGTGGGGATCGGCGGATGAGGTCCTTTGGAGGGTGGACAAAAGAATGATGGATGAAGGTAAGATTGAATCTGGGCTGTTAGATCAATTTGATGAATGGCTGGGATCAAACATGAAAACTTAATGCGGAGGAGAAAAGGTGGTAAGGTGGAAAAACACGGTGGTTTTCATGCGGGGTTGAAGGCGGTAAACAGTTTTCGGAAAATCTGCCCGATTCCACTCATCGTGCGCCACGTGGCACAACAAAACTGCTTTCATCGCGTGATTTTCAAACGTTAACGTCGGGATAGAAAATTTTAACAATATGCTTCTTGGCCATTGGATGTGGGGCGGAGAGATCTGATGGTGGAGTTGCGAGCACGATATGGGAAGGTGCACGAGTTGAGGCGGTGATCGACTTTATTGCTGACTGTTGGATCTCAACGATCGGACGACTACTTTTCGACGGAGCGATAAAGGTATATGCAGGGAAATGAAATGTTACGTTTTGCGAAAACAATCTTAGCCGTTGGATCATTTGATCGGATGGTTGGGATCTAAAACTGGAGTGTGGAGGAAAATAAAATGCAATGAATGGAGGTATGAAAAGAAATGCACCCGATAACCGTCGATTTGTAAAGATCGATGGTTGATGTTCATTTTAGCATTGAACGTTGGGAAATAAAAAATAAAAGGGAAAAGGCTTCGGAGAAGGGTTTATTTAGGCCTTTAGCACCCGATTGCAGGCTTAGGGTTGCATCAAGGAGGAGAGCCAATGGGTATAAGCCCTCGGGGGCTTAGGGGTATTATAATGTAAAACATGGTATTTTAGGCCAAAAATAGTGCTTTTTAAGGCCAAATAAAGGGTTTTGGTAGAGGAAAAAACTGACTTTTAAACCAAATCAAGGGTGTTGTAAGGTTTGAAAGGGGTTTTTGGATGAGATGGAGGGTTAGTGAAGGGATTTTGTGGGATTTTTGACAGGGAAAAAGGGGTGAAAATGGGGCTTTTGAAGGGGTAAAATGGGGCAGGTGAAGGATTTTTTGAAGCTTTTTCTTTCACAAACAGTGAGGCCTTTTTGAGTGGAAACAATAGTGAAGATCTCTTCAAAGGAAAAACACACACAGAGGCTTCAAGAATGAAAGATTTTCAAGGGAAATATTTCTCTTGAAGGCTCAGAACATATTTAGCCACCTATTTTCTATGTTAAAAATTTATAGGTGGCTAACATTGTAAACGGAAGGGCGAAGGTTGGGGTTGGCCCTGCGACCTCTCCCATACAAGCCAACAGACTTACCAGCAAGCCGCACTAATAAGACTTAATATACAATGGCGTTGGAATTTATTTAAGGTTTAAATAAGATTCGAGAAGAGGCAAGAAGGGTCAACCCTTACCTCCCCACACGAATTTGCGCTATGAATGTTCGTGGAGGCCAATTGCAAATGGCAGGATTAAAGTTTAAACATTGATTATTAAAACCTTAAACCCTCATATTTATGCGTTAAACTCAGATAAGGCTCTAATCCAAATTAATTCAGATTTCTTTGTAATTGCGCTTAATGTGCTAATCTCCCACTTAATGTGCAATTAAAATCCACTTATGTTTAATTAAACCCGCATTTAATTTGGCGGAGGTTTTGCAGTTCCTCCAATTTCGGCACCAACTCCAATTTTTGTGGACTTAACTCGAGATGTTCCAGCTTTAGTGGATTTTTCCTAGGAAATATTGAAGAAGCCATAACCTTGGCATATTTCAATCAATTTTGGCTCAGAAAGGGTCATTCCTAGGTTATTTTATGCTTTGAGTATGATGGTGTACATTCCATAGGCATTGGAGCACTTCTAAAAGTTCTTTTCCCAATTTGAGGATTAAAGAAGCCTAGGGCCACCAAGAGAGGAGGTCATATCTAGATTAGCTTAAGACCATTTTCAGAGCTTGAAAAGTATATTTTGAGGTTTTTGGGTCTTCTTAAGCCAATGGAGCAGGTTACAAAGCCATTGGAGCACTGTAGGTGCATGTAATCAGAGAATTGACCATTAATCCAAAGAGTGCCTATCCAGATGAAGCAGGTCCATGGAGATGTACCCCAGGAGGGGTGAAATTTGTTATCAACTATTGTGTAATGTATTTATTGTGTGTTATTTACCTGCATTTTATTTGATGTACATGAGTTTTAAAAGCTAATTAACTCATAAATTTCTCATCAAAGACACTTAAAACTTGACACATAAACACCTTCTCAATTGTCTAATTTGAGACAATCCTAAACACATTTTTAATACTGATGAGGGAGATAGCACAACAAAACTAGTTTTCCCATATTCAGATCAAGTTGGTATGAAAGCATAGTTTATCTCATTTTAGCCAAGGTTAGCTAGAAGAATTAGCTCTTGGTTTTGAATTTATGCAAGGAGATCCTAATTGTGTGCAAGTTTATGTGTGAAGGAGAAGGTCAAGATTGAGAGCATAGTTCTCAAATCACAAAAAAAATTCTTTCTATGCATTTCAAGTGTGATGGAAGCTTCGTCGAACATTATTTCTAGTCAATATTCCTTAGCAAAACTCTTTGATAAGAAAATGTTGCAGAAGCTCTACATCATGAATGATATGGTGCAAGAGATGTATGAAGATAAGAGGGAGAGAATTATACTTCAAGAGAAGTTGATTTCCATGAAGGAGGAGAAGAAATAGCTTCTTGAGATGGAGAATCAACTCCATATTGCAAATGAAAACCTAGGAAGGATGCATGAGATAGAGATTGAACTCCATGATGCCAAGGAAAACTTAGCCAAGCATGTGCTTGAAAAAGGTATGAAATTCAATTTTATCTTCAATTTCTTCTCAAAATGAATGTGTAGGTTATTTTTAAAGAAACACTAGAGGAATAGGGTCTAAATTATTGATGAAAATGGGTTATGAAGGTAAAGGATTAGGCAAATATGCACAAGGCATAGTTTAACAAATTGTTGTTGAGGAAAGGCAAAAGTATTTGGGTCTTGGTTATGGAAAACATGATGGAGAATGCTCCAAAGCCAAGGAGGCACATCAAGGTCTTCCAAGAAGGAATTTAGTTACAATTTCATTACGTCAAGTTTGTGAAGATTGTGTTCATGAGGAATGAAAAAATTTTACACCCACTTTGCAAGAAGATGCTCATAAGCATGCAAATAATGAAAATGGAAAATGAGAGGATGTTGAAAGCTCTAAATCCATTCAAGAAATTGTTGGTATTTCGAAGAGAGCCACTACCTCATCAAGTTCACCTCCTTAAGAAGGCGAAAAAGGTGAATGCGCAAGGTATAAATCTTCCTTTAATCAAGTTGCTTTTGATTATGATAAACATGGAAAATTATCACATAAGATTTCAAGAAATTTTTCATGTTCCTTTTTTGGTTTGAATAACCATAGTGTTTCAATATGTTGGAAGAAGATATCCATGCACAGGAAAATTTCAAAACCAAGGATACAAAAAGCTAAAGGTCCACTAGACAATGGAAACCATGTTGAAAAAATATGCAATTGTTTTTCACTCATTCACATAAACAGGGTCATCTCGTAGGCACGTGTTGGACTTTGTATCCAACAAGTCATCAACAACATTTGAAGAAGGTGAAAAGGTATCTTGATAAGAATGGAAAAGAGGATTCCATAATTGATGTAGGTCACGATGATTCACATGATGTAGTGCAGCTGAAAGAAGCGTCATTGAAATGGTTTGGTAAGAGATGGTTAGATTTCTTATCTAATTAAGGCCTTGCAGTTATTTTGATGAGTGATCCATTTATTTTCCAATTGAATGCATGTTTCATGTTTATGCCAGGAAGGTGTTTGAAAGGGAGAAGAATCGTCAAGTTATTGTGAAAATCATGTGCAATACTTTTGTTTGACTTGAGAGTCGGTTGTTTGAAGAGGCATGTTTTGTCGACTTGTATTTGGTTGATAAGTTTGTACACCAAGATGTAAGAGTACCTAGAGATTCTCATATTATGTGACATTTGCTGCTTTGCAGGAGCAAAACAAAGAGGTCATCAAGTTATGTTTCTTGCATGTTGTGTTTTACAGATTGATGGTTGTGTTTGTGACAATATGTCGTAGGATTTTGGGAAGCTCCACTCTTGAGAGAGAGGCTTATGATTAGCCTTCATTATAAAATCATGGCATGAGAAATATGTCAATACTGGAGGATGAGGAAATAAAATCAGAATGAGGGACAATATGCCAAAACTTTTGCAATCAAAACAATGTATACCATTTTATGTGTTGACGCCAAGAAGAAAAGGAAATGGTGAATGCATTCTTCTAGCTATGGAATTTGGGACTGTGGAGGTAAAATAATGGTAATTTATTTTCTTATGATTAATGACGTTGGAACTAATTGTTTTAGCTCACTTTGATGGGCTTAACTTGGGAAAGTGGTTTCCAAGGAGAAGCTTTCATTGAATGCATGTGTGTGAAAAAGAGGCACAAGATTCTCAGTGGGAAGGCCATCAGCTACTTTTCCAAGAAATGAGGGATGAATTTGGTAAAACAAAGTGTTTTATTAGTAAACAAGAAGCCATCAAGTGTTACATTGGCTCAGAAGAAAAAGGAGGACATTGGTTTAAGTGCCAAGCCATTTTCAAGGCAAGGCATGTAAGTGAACCCAAATTTTCATGGATAGTTTTCCAAGTAGAATCAAGTTGATAGAACTTGGGAAATAAAAGAGTATTTATATCTAATGAGATAACCAAATTTTGTGGGTTTAAAAGCCTATCAGTGGGAAGGAGTCATTAGAATCTAGATTGGGGGTAAAAATTTTCCAAAAATTCAAAGTGCTCAGAATCACACCAAACTAGAACGACCAGATCAGGCTTGTCATCAGGAATCTGATTCAATTTGTTTCACTCAAAACAAAGTCTGTATGAGGAAGTTAGAGCTCTTTGATCGCCATGTCAAACAGGAAATTTTTTAAAACAAATGGTCAAACAGGGTCAAAGGTAAAAAATTTGGGTTTTCCTCCATTTCTCCCAATGATAGGATGAAAATTTTCGGCCTTTGAGTGGCATGAATTTGTAGGCACATGTCAATTTTTATTGGTCTTTAATAAGCCAATAGGAAGATTACACATGGAAATATTGGAGGGTGCCAAGTGCCCCCCCCTGCCCCCTCCAAGGCAAAAAATTGGATTAAATTTGAAATTTTGACTTTTAAGGTTAAGTTCGAATTTTATATGGTGGATAAATTTTGTAAGGTTTAAAACCTTATATTAAACGGTGTGGAAAAAATAGTGTAAACAAAAGGGCGGAGGTCGAGGCCAACCCTGCGACCTCCCCCATACAAGCCAAAAAACTTACCACCAATCCCCACTAACAAGACTTAATATACTATGGCGTTGGCGTTTATTGAAGGTTTAAATAAGATTCAGGCGGAGGCAAGAAGGGCTAACCCTAAAGGGCCAGTCCTTACCTCCACACAAGACTTTGTGCTATGACCGTTGGTAGAGGCCAATTGAAAATAGTGGGATTAAAGTTTAAACATTGATTATTAAAACCTTAAACCCTCATGTTTATGCGCTAAACCCATATTAAACCACCTCACAATTGGCTAATTTGAGATGATGCTAAGCACATTTTTAATACTAATGAGGGAGCTAGCACAACAAAACTAGTTTTCCCATATTTAGATCAAGGATTCAAATAATGAAATAAATACCCTATGAAATAATGACAATATGAAATGCCTCTCTCATAATTTTTTAATAACCCTTTCTACTCCTATTAACATTTTCTTTATCGAGGTATTGTATAAAAAGGAAAATTAAATGGCTAAATATTGGTGTGATCAAGACTATAAACTTGATACAATAGCCATTAGGGATGCTTCTAACAAGTTCTTAAGTTATGATAAGAAAAGTAGGTGAAAATCAATATTTAAACGAATAAAAATGAGTTATATCAAAAGAAAGAAAGATAAGCACTTGCACATATGTAAACTATATTTTAGGAACTATGAAGGTAAATTTTGACTCTTAAAGTAAAGAAAACAATTTTGATAATCTTGAGGGCTTGGAATTCCTAACTCAAAAATATTTACAAATCTCGTAATTTCATGGAAAATATTCAAACCCTTTCCACGAAGAGGATTATTTTTCTATATAATACATAATTCAAGGTTGAGTGCACTACAAAATAAAAAGTTAATAACATCGAATGCTTACCAGAAGAAATTTTAAAAATTGGAGGTCATATCCTCATTGATTACATTGTTAAGATATTTGATTTATCACTATTTTAGAGTTTCCCTAAACATTGTATTCGAATCCTTTGTGTACCTATTTTTAAAATTGAAAGGAAATCCTTCTTATTATATCAAGATTATTTTTAGTCCCACTTTATTTAAGTTATATGGAATTATTTTGGAAAAGAAGATCAAATTGTAGCTAGAGAGCCATGAAAAAAAACCCAAATTCCCTGCAATATTTGAGGGCTATCAATAAATTTTGGACCACGTCATTATACTTATGAGAATTATGGAAAAGTTTCATGGTACTAAAACAAATCTCATATGCTATTTCATCGACATTAGAAAAAATTTGATACAATTCCTATGAGAACTTTTGGAATAGGTTGCAAGAGATAAAATTTCATTTCAAGTTCATAACTATTAAGATAAGGTTGTAAGAGAATGATATTTCCAAATTTAGGATGTTGAGGGATTATTAAAAGAAATTAATTGTAATATAGGAGTTAACCAAGGTTATCTCTTGTTTCCTACTAATTTTTGCACATAAATTGGTAAGCTAGAGGGTTTTTTGAAAGAAGTAGATTGTGCTTCCTTGACTCTAGCTAGTATAATCATATTTGTTCATTGTTAAAATGATGATGTTTTTCTTACGACAATGAACCCTTTGACCTTGATGAGAAACTAAAAGTTATCAAGGATTTGTGCTCTATTTCAGGTATGACTATTAACACTAACAAAATGAATTTTATGATAATTAAATCCCAAAAGACGACATATACTAATTTATTGTATAACAACAGCTTGGTAGAAGTGGATTCATATAGATACATCAAATTAACTTGGATCGCAAGATTAACATGAACTATATTGTTGGGAAAAGGATAAATGGAGGGTGGAAAACTTATTATTAAATTAAAACAATTGTAAATAGGTAGACCTTTAGTTATAAGATAAGAAGAAACTCCTCTTTAAAATTGACATCATTCTTGTTTTCTTATATGGTTTTGAAATTTGGGGTTATAGAATTTCTATAGAATGTTGGAGGGAGAGAGAAAATACAAAAGTTTGTTCTGTAACTTACAATGTTAAAATCAATGACAACACACATTATTCTATTATTTTCATAGAAGCAAGTCCTCCTCGCACTGTGAACATGAATATAACTAGATATATAATGTACAATAACAACATAAACAACATAAAAGAAAAGGGATTCGTAATATTACTTCAAACTCTAGTCAAAACCACCTAAGCACTCAAATGGGATTTGCATAAAGAAGTCATGTATTGGCTAAATAATTAGGGATTAATGACATAGGTCACTTGTAGAATAATGATAATAATAAAAATATTATTAGATCTAAATTTAATGAGAAATTATAGCATTTAAAAAAATTAAAGGATAAAAGAACATTAAGATACTATAAAGAGGCAACCAACTAGCCTTAATTTAAAAAAATCAAATATATCTCTATGTTTTGACAAGCATAAGAAGAGATTTAACATTATTAGAATAAGAAAAAAGTGCATTAGCTCAATATTGTAACAAGGTTTTGGATGATTTCTAAAACGACATAGGTTGAAAGAACTTGTAATTTTTTAACCCTAAATGAGTTGAAGAGAAAAAAAAAAAAACTTTTCTTAAAATTTCATAAAAGCCCCCCGATCGGGGAGCCATGTGGCAAGGAGTGGGGAGAAATGTGGCGATTGTATGCAAACACCAAATCTACGAAAAAAATGATGTGTACTGATAGGGGAGGGCATCTGTAGCCATAGAGATTTATCACCACATTTAAGAATTATGCCGAACATCAAGGCATGTCAAGGGGCATGTTAGAAGGTTCTAGGGGAAAGTGCCGAAACAGGAGGTGGAGGTTCAATAATAAAATTCCTCCTGTCGGTTTGTGGAGTAAGACATAAACTGGATCACAGAGCATCAAGATCAAGTTAGGGGATCGGTCGCAAGATATGTCAATCTTGGTGTGTCATCTACGAGGGTATGTATTAAATTTTCTTACTACCTCTACGATGAATATTGTATTTGGTCCTCTGTCCATGTTTAAAAAGGTTGTTAATGAGGTCATTATGGAATTATCTACTTTGGTTCTGGTTAATTGGAATTACTTTTCCCCTCTGCAATTCACTTATGAGGTCCTAGCTGACAGTCAAGGTAACCTAGTTTTCATGGATTTGCATTTCTCTTTCTCTCTGCATTTCGAATGTGGGTTCTGGTGGGTACTCTGGACAGTAAAAATCCCGAGGAGGTGGTATTGCAATGCCACCACCCTCATAATTTGGAAGCCTCTGTTAACATTCCATGTCTGTATTTTTCCGAACGTTATATTTGTGTTTCCCTTGCATGGTTGTATTACATTTGTCTATGTCCGTATGTAGCCCCCGCCTGTTAAATTAAAGAAATTGCATGGTGTGGTTAACAGAATTGCATGTACCTCTTCGACCCTGGACCACCGTTTTCTCATATTTCACTGGAATCCTTCATATTTCTACCCTCTTCATGACTATGTAGATAATCATACCCGAATTTTGTATACTTACCTCTGTTTTTATCTTTATGGTAGTTGGCTTCTTTGGGAAATTGACCATATGACCTATAATGATATCTCTACGGGTAGTGGTTTGATAACAAATGGTTACAAGGGTTCAGGTAGTAGGGATGTCAAAGGTTTGTTTAAAACCACTAGTCATGTTTTTAGAATCTCCAGAAATCTAATTTTTAGGCTGGTAGGGGCTACTTTCTATTCTTTGGTCCGGGTTTGTTATGAAGTTGTAGTGAAAAGTATGGGGGGCATCCTCTTTGTAGCCAGGGTTAGTCATTGGGTTTTGTTGAGTCTGCTCTCTAATTTCATGGTTTCGATTAATAATTGGAAGCGTTGGAATACCAATATTTGGAAGGTTGTGACCTCTCTTGATGTTATGGGGTCGCCAAACAAGCAACTTTCTATTTCATCCGGTATGGTGGTTAGGAAACTACTGGCTCCCAAACAACATCATAATCTTGTTATCAGTCCTTCTAACCTTCATATTACTATGTTGTACTGTGGGTGAAAATGTGAAGTTGGGTTACACTTTTTGCCCTTTTTTGAGAAAAAAATCATTTTTTTTTCCTGTTCTTCAACTTTCTTCAAGTCAAAACAATTTTTCCGTTTAGAATTTCATTTTGTGATAAAAATAAAAGTTGTCAGAAATGTTATTTGCTTTCTATTATTTATTTTTTAGAATTTTTTTATACACATTTGATATTTCAACTTAGAGTTTATTTGAGTGTGTGTTTTTTTACAATCAAAGGATTCATAAAAATTCATGTTAATACGCTAGTGTATTCTTTGAAAACTTTGCGTTCTTAAGAAACAAAATGTGTTACAACAATCTAGACAGAGTCTACTTCAGTTTTATTATATTTACAAAACCAATTGATGAATACCATAATTAATAGAATTTTTTGAACTGATCCAATATGAAAAAACTGCATATTTTGAATATGTTTCGCGATGCACTAAATTTCACAACATATAAGTTATAAACTAAAAATATAAAAACTTCCCATTTCAGACGACGGACCAATTTAATGCACCATAATTTTTCAATTTTTTTACAGTGTATTTTGGAAGATACATAATATTGATTTCACTGAATCATATTGACCTTCAGAAATTGTTTGCACCCATTTTATTAGAAAATTAATTAAAATTAGTAAATATTTATGAAATTACATAAAAGTTATATTTCCTGAAAGTAGATTGAATTCTGAAAATTCTTGTCTTGGTGCTGACAGTTAATTCAGAATGTTTCATGGAGTTTAATCAGTCCAAAGTTGAAGATATGTATTCAGAGATTGGCTCTGTGTAATTTCAAACATCTTAGTTTGGCCGAACTTTTAAAAAAGGTTCAGCTGAATAGTTTTTATGTCGAGGACCCGTCATGTCTAATGACACAAAAGTTTGGCCAAACTTTTAATTGAATTTATCTCGATCGAAAAATACAACGAATCCCCTAAAAAAAAACATTTCGCGGCATTATAAGTTTACGTAAAAGAATTCATTATTTTCGTATAATTTCACACATTTCTTCATTTGGTATGATTTTGCAAAGTATTGTTTTGGGTTTAAGGAATTTTCTTTGAGGTACATTCAAAGGACATTTTTGCAAAGGATTGTTTTGGGTTTAAGGACTTTTCTTGGAGGTACATTCAAAGGACATTTTTCCAAAGGATTTTTTTGGGTTTAAGGAATCTTCTTGGAGGTACATTCAAAGGGCATTTCTTGGAGGTATGTGATACATTTTTTTGATGTTTTCTGGGCTTCATTTTTTTTAAGGTATTTTATTTTAGAGGTTTTGGGCTTAATTTTCATTTTTTTTTTTGGTTAAGGTATTTTGTTTTTAGAAGTTTTGGGCTTAATTTTAATTGGTTCTTTTCTAAGTATTTTGTTTTTAGAAGTTTTGGGCTTCATTTTCAAAGAACATTTTTTTGGATGTATTTTGTTTTTAAAGGTTTTTGGGCTTAATTTCCAGAAGCCATTTTTTGGTTTTAAGGTATTTTGTTTTTAAACGTTTTGGGCTTAATTTTCATTGTTTTAAGAGGTTTTGGGATTAATTTTCAAAGGAAACTTTTTTTGAATGTATTTTGTTTTTAGAGGTTTTTGGGCTTAATTTCCAAAAGACATTTTTTGGACTTAATTTCAAAATGACTCTTTTTAGGCTTAATATTCAAAGGAAATTTTTTGGAGGTATTTTTTAAAGTGATATATTGTTAGAAGCTTTTTTGAAGTATTTTTTAAAGTGGAATTTTTTAAGAAGTTGGAATTAATTTTCAATGGAAATTTTTTGGAGGTATTTTTTGAAGTGACATTTTTTTAGTACGTGTTTTGGGTTGAAGTAAATCTTTTATAATGATTTTTAAAATGAGTTTTTTTCTAACTTTTTAAATAATTTTTTTTTGCAGGACTTGGAAGGAAATATTTTGAGCTTCGTTTCATTTTTATAAGACATTTTTTTCTCAGATTTTTTAAAGTAGGTATTTTGGATTGAAGTATGTATTTTTTGCAAAATTTTCAAAATGATTATTTTTAAAATTAAATCTTTTGTGAAGTTCTTTTTAATTGAGTTTTTGTCTAAATTTTTGAAGAATTTTTTTTGAACTTCATGCTTTATTATCATGAGAAATCGAAGGAATTGTAAGAGAAAATATCATCGAACAAGAGACCCTGAGGAATGTAGAGAAGAGGGGAGAGAATCATGCAAAATAAAGAGAGAAGAACTCTTGAATATTGAAAGGGAAAATCAACCTCATCTAGAAGTTGAAGCAGGTCTGTAAATGTAAATATTATGAATTTGATATTTAAAATTTTCCTAGTGTAAAATGTGAAGCTTAATTTTTATTTGATGAACTACTTTGAAAAATATTTTGCAATGTAAATAGAGAGATATATTCCTCAAAACATTGATGGTAAGATACAAAATTTTGAAAGAGAAAGTGAAAGAGATATTGAACCAATGATTGAATATGGTGAAAATGTTGAAAGAAATTCAAGTGAAGAAATTGAATCATAAGGTATATATATATATATATATACATTGAACACATGCACATATTATTGAAATTATACATATTTATTAATTTAGTTATTTATTGAATATGTAAACTTATTATGTACTATTCATTCAAATATGTACAGATGAAATCAATGTAGATGATGAGATGTTAGAAAATGTTGACACTCACACATATGGAGATAAAAGATTTGACCATGTTATATGATATTGTGTTAAACAAATTTTTGATACGTACTTCATAAAGGAAAAGGTGGTAGTTCAAGCCCAAATGTTGAAAGGTCTCCTATCATTAAGGAAATTAAAAGAAGCTATGACTTTATTGGGTATTCAAAAATAAAAAAAATATAAAAAAATTGAAGGAAAATGTGATACAAAATATAAATCGTGCTATAAATTCAATTAGAAGATATAGACAGAAAATTGTTTCAGTTGTATGTAGAGCAATACATATGGCAGTGGCTTCATCAAGTACTAAAGAGAATCACTTGGTAATATGTATGGCACGAGCATTAGTAATCTCACGAAAATTTTTTCACAAACATCAGAAATTTCAGTTGCAAATAGATATAAATGATGAACTTGCTTGTTGGAGAGCTATTTGTAGGCAACCATACAAAGATAGAATTGGAGAAAATGTTAAAAAAACAATATATGTATATGGGAAGAAAAATTCACGTGTTTCCCCAAATGCAAGGGATCTGATGTGAAGAAAAATAATACGAAATTAGTATGAAGAACATGAAACAAAATTCTTAGACACCACTCAGATAGAGTTGCTCAACAAGTTCAAAAAAGAGAATCGTGAAATTTATGTCTCAATCAGTACTTTTGTTCAACAAAAACATGGTATGTAAAACCTATCACCGTAAACGACACTTGATGTTGTCATTATCATGTGGAATTTCAGTTATATTATGACACATTCCTTAATTTTGGTAGAACATTTTGGAAAGATTCACCTCCGCCTTCCACTATTCGTGATTTCATATCTCAAATTCTATGTGGAAGATAAAGCGATGAATTATTTTATGAAAATGAATGCGTTGGTGGTAAAAAATGCAATTATTATGGAAATTTGACTAAATTTCAAAAAAAATATTGTACTGATATAAATGATCAATCATTGTCCAACATGAAAGTGAAATGGAAGAGATATGAATATATCCATACATTGATTCAAGGTTCAAATAGTGCTAAAAGAATTGATTTACAAGAAGAAGAAATTTTTGTGATAGATTTTTTGAGAAATTTTGAGGAAGAAATTTATACATACACCAAGAATTCCCATAGAGCTCAATGGCAGGACTCGCAATTCAAAAAATCCCATGAATTTTTTCCACTAGGGACCATTTTGTCAGTAATTGATTTTGTAGAAAACTACACATTTTTTCCACAAAAAGAAATTTAGAGTGAATACTATCATTCTGACCAAGTCTCCATGTTCGTCCATATTATATATATACATGCTGAACAAAATGTCGATGATATAGGAAGCACTAGTGAAAGTTGACATGTTATTAAAGAATATCACTTTTATATCAGTGACGATCATACACATGATACATATTTTGTACAACACTGTTTTGGAAAGATTTATGACTCCTTGAAAAGTCGTGGAATAAAATTCAATGAACATTGGATATGGTCAGATGGATGTGTAGGTCAATTCAAATCTTCACGATCATTATTTTGGTTGTGTTGTCTTCATAAGAAAACTTGTGTTAAAAATTGTTGGAATTTCTTTGAGACTGGCCATGGAAAAGAAGAACATGACGGTGCAGGGGCATGCATAAAATGAGCACTTCAAAGATATCAAATGAACCCCTCTGCAAACCGACTTTTGGATGCTAAAGAAGTTGTTCAATGGTGCATCGCTACTCTAAGCCATGAGACTAACCAATCAAGGGAAGTGCAAAGGTACATTCAATTTAATTTTTATTGGATATCTAATTTTAAATAGTGTACATTTATCACAATGATTATCTTTGATGGTATTTTGATATCATATTTACATTCTTCTTTGAATTTTCCATATATAGGTTTTTTTGGCATATTGGGATCGAAGATGTAGATAGATCAATTGGAAATGATGTTGAAACAATAAAAGGGACTCGAAAATTTCATTCAATTAAAACAAAGTTGTCCACAAATGTGTTTGCATTGGATAAAAGAAAATATTCTTGTTTTTTTCATGTTTGCATAGACAACACAGAATCCAATGATGTTTGTGAAAACAAAATGTATGTAAAATATTGGAAACATACAGAGCTAAATACAAAGGGTAAAATGTCTGTTGCAATTTTTAAAGAAATGCAATCAGAGGAGACTACAATATCATCTGATGGTGATCAAGTTTATGATCTTGTTAGAGAAGGTAACATTTGAATTGCTTTCAAATGATAGAGATGTAGAAATAGATACTAAAATTATTTCAAAGTTAATTTTTCATGTTAATTATGATCTAAATTTAAATACATAAGTTTGTTTTACTGTGCAGGAGATGTTTTTGTTGTAATTGCACCTACTGACAATAATGAAAATGTGAAGTATTATTTTATGTGTTTCACTAAACGAAATATGGAATTATTAGAAAACGATAATGATCATGGGTTTCCATATGATAGAGGATCTATTATACTAAAAGGTTATTTTTTCAGAAAAAAATTATCAAAGTGGGGATTTTGTTTGCTTTGAATACTATGAATTTGATGTCATAAGTTGTCAATATAGTCATTTGGTGTGTGCAGCACGCAGAAAGTTAATATAGGTTAAATCAAAGAAAAAAACGAAAATTAAGAAATGGAAAATGTCAAAATCCGATCATGAACGGATCATTGAAGATGGAATTCCATTGGAATTTTTTTGATTGAACTGCCCAACAATTTCTTCTCTTTGGATTCATGTTTTAGAACTTCCAGAACTCAACTAAAAATTGAACTGCCTTGTTATGTTATCTGTGCAAGTGTTTGCACATGTACATTGTTTTGGACATGCACACTAGTATCAACTGAAAGTAGTTTTTCTATACATTCATTGATGAAAAATTTTGCATGTATTGGATATATATATGTTCTAGAATGCAATTCACTGAAAGTAGCTTTTCTATGTGCATTGATGAAAAATGTTGCAAGTACTGGATATATATGTTCTAGAAGTATTTGATATATATCTGTGTGTGTGTGTGTGTGTGTGTGTGTGTTCTAGAATGCAATTAACTGAAAGTAGTTTTTCTATGTGCATTGATGAAAAATGTTGCAAGTACTAGATATATATGTTATAGAATGCAATTAACTGGAAGTAGTTTTTCTACGTGCATTGATGAAAAATGTTGCATGTACTGGATATATACATGTTCTAGGAAATTAACTGAAAGTAGATTTTCTATGTGCATTGATGAAAAATGTTGCACGTATTGGATATATATATGTTCTAGAATGCAATTAACTGTTCAAGTAGTTTTACTATGTGTATTGATGAAAAATGTTTCATGTACTGAATACATATGTTCTAGAATGCAATTAACTGAAAGTAGCTTTTCTATTTGCATTGATGAAAGATGTTGAAGTACTGGATATATATGTTCTAGAATGCAATTAACTGAAAGTAGCTTTTCTATTTGCATTGATGAAAAATGTTGCACGTACTGGATATATATGTTCTAGAATGGAATTAACTTAAATTAGCTTTTCTATACATGCATTGATTAAAAATGTTGCACGTACTGGATATATATACATTATAGAATGCATTTTTAAAATTTTATGATTGTTTGACACATCTAACAAGACCTAGAATCTTATGATTGTTTATATATATATATATATATATATATATATATATATCAACATGTATTGTACTTCAATCGTTTTAACATATATATTCAAACATGTACTTAAATCATTTATACATGTACATATATTCATGTGAACTTCTTTTTTTGTTTGGAAAACGACAACTTGAATTTTAAAAACAAAACATTATATCATAATCACATGCCAAATGTAGTTCAACCATCCAAAACTTGAGTTTTAAAAACAAAACATTATATCACAACATTACTTCACATGCCAATTGTAGTTCAACTATCCAATAAAAACAAAACATTATATCACATGCCAAATGTAGTTCAACCATCCAAAACTTAGTTTTAAATACAAAACATTAATATAGATCACAACTTTACTTTACATGCCAAATTTAGTTCAACCATCCAAAAATTAAGTTTTGAAAACAAAAAAAATTATAACACAACATTACTTCACATGCCAAATGTGGTTCAACCATCCAAAAGTTGAGTTTTAAAAACAAAACATTATAGATCACAAGTATCAAGTATCAAGTAACATTACTTCACATGCCAAATTTAGTTCAACCATAACACTAAAAAAAAAAAAAAACAAATTATAACACAACATTACTTCACATCACACGCCAAATGTAGTTCAACCATCCAAAACTTGAGTTTTAAAAACAAAAAAAATTATATATAACACTGTAACATTACTTCACATGCCAAATGTAGTTCAACCATCCAAAACTTAAGTTTTAAAAACATTATATATCACATTCACATGTACCAAATGTAGTTCACATAAAATATGTCCAAAATTTGTAGATCTCACAAGTATCAAGTATCAAGTTATATATGACTGCATCTAGATAAGACTATATATAAAAAAATAAATTTAAGACTAAATCTATTGAAAATATAATGTTGCATGTGTGCATGTGCATCATCTATCAAAGAGTGCATGTGCATCATCCATCTAATACAGATGGATGTAGTGTCTCTCCCAGCAAATTCATGATCCATGAGCTATCCTGCGAAGCATGGGGAAACTGTACTCAATGTGTACAAACATTAAAATTTAATGTTTTAAAATTGAGTGAGAAGATATAGAACTTCATGTAAAAAAAAATCATGCAATACCTCATGAGGTTCCCTTTCCATTTGTTGCTCATCAACTAAAACTTCCCTCACTTGAACATCTTCAACAGTAAACTATTCAATATATATATATATATATATATATATATATATATATGTATGTTTATAATAAAAAATTTCAAATGAAAATGCATATATAAACTTATTTTCAATAATATTAAAAAAAAAAGTTAGACAACTTGTTCAAATGGTTGAAATGTTGCGGTTATATATATATATATATATATATATATATATATATATATATATATATATATATAATAAACAATTTCAAATGAAAATGCATATATAAACTTATTTTCAATAATATTTAAAAAAAAAGTTAGACAGCTTGTTCAAATGGTTGAAATGGTGCGGATGTTCCTATCTCCATTGCTAGAGTCTGTGGAGAAAAGAAATCCTTTATAGGAACCTAAAATTAAAAAATTAAAAAATATAAAATAACTCAAGATCAAGATTTCAATTTATAATAAAACTTTTGAACTTCAATTTATAAATTATAACTTAAAAACGTATATTTAAGTGAAAAATTGGATACTTCCGCTAGTGGATTTGGCACATCTCCTAAGAAAGGATCCAAAAGAAAATCTCCAAAAACCTAAAATTCAAAAAAATTAAAATAACTCAAGAACTCTAGATGTAAATTTATAATAAAACTTTTAAAATTCAATTTATAACTTATAACTTAAACACACACACACACACACACACAAATATATATATATATATATATATATATATATATATATATATATATATATATATATATATATATATATAAGTGAAAAATTAAATACTTGTGCTAGTGGATTTGGCACATATCCCAAGGAAGAAGAAGGTACTGCCATCCCAAAAACATCAGACAGAATCGAATCTGTTAAATTTTTTTATTATATATATCTACATCTACATGTGTGGAAAATTATTTATTTTAAAATATCTCATCATGTTTCGAGATATAATAATAGATAAAAAATAATTATACATCATCATGTCTTCACTTAAAAAACACTAACATTTGCCAACATATCTTGATGGTGAGAACCATTTTGATTGTACGATTGATGGTGAGACCCATCATGATTGTTTGAACCGGAGGCTCTGACCATGATATTAACATTTTCTTCATTCATCAAGCATGGCAACTACAAATGGTGTTAACATATAATGATACATTTTTGTTAGATTAATGTATACAAATAAATGTATGTATATATGTATTTATTACAAATTGTACATGTGTTAAAATAATTGAACCCTAACCATTAACACATACCGTTCTCATGCTCTCTTGCTCATGAACAATTAGGTCCTGCCAACCATTGTGACAATTCTTTGCATATGTTTTGAGATCTTCAACACTCATGTTGTCAATCTCTTCATCTGTATAATACTCAAATTAGTGTGTGCATTCTCATGTGTTCTTTGTCAATTCAGACAAACATTGACTCCACCCAATCCATTGTGAACATTGTCAATGATGGGATCACTTGCTTCTCGACTAATTTGAGAAGTGGTATCCATCTCTGACTGCAAATTTTTGATGTGAAGAGGTCGAATAACAATTAGTGTCTCAGGACGAGGCAACTCAACATCATGCCTAGCGCCCCCATGATCACACAATCAAATTTTCCCAGGACCAAAAAATTCAGAGGGAAGGTCATTGTAATTGGGTTTCATTTGCAAAAAGAATTCTGCATAAAATAATTTTGCAAAATAAAACGGAACCTCGTCATTCCATGGGAGTCTTCCATAGGCCACAAGGTGTCTATCATACAAATAGTGAGTTATATGAATGTGCTTGAAATATTGCACCTTGAACATATTTCTTTTCGACACTTATTTTAAATTAAACATAGACTTGGCCATTTCTATTGTAACTTTTGTTTAACAACCTCACATTTATCAGGACCCATCACTGTTTCCTTTATTTTTCTCATCATTTCTACAAAATACCAGTGGTTAGCCTGAGCTTTAGGTACACATATACTAGTTTGTTTAAAGAGTGTGTAAATATTTCCAAGCTTTGTCGACTCTCAACAGGTAGAGTCAAAGCCATGAGATCTCTCTTCAATTTTACATGAAGATGTTGAAACCTTTCTAAAGTGCATTGCTGCATGTTTGTTTCCCAATGTATATCAGAAATTTCAGACAGATAAGTCATGGTTGGTGGACAACCTTCTCCTTGAATGACACATTGTGCCCTACGTCTTTTTTGAGCAACATTTGGAGCAGCCTTTTAAGTCTCTACATCAATATATAAAATCTTATATATTAAAAAAACAAATGTAAAAAAATTTGTACAAATTGAATGAAAATAATATTCAAATTGTTGGCCACCTCGATGTGGTTAGCTAGCATCTTGCCCACCCTAAGACTGTTGAGAATCACAAGAACCACCGATTAGCTGAGGACCAACACGACCATCCATTGATTGGCCTTTGGGGGAATACATATCACCACCTTCACGCAATCCACCAACACTTATTGATGGACCTATAAGAGAATGTGAACCACCACCAACCTCACGATACGAGAGAGAAATTTCATAAAACAAATATGAGTTTACAATCAATTCAAAAATACATTCATACATATAAATACATCTACATATTCATTTATTAAATTGCGTGTACCATACCATGATTGCATGAACCATGGGCATGCTCCATTGATGGAGTAGACACCCTTGTCCTCTTAGCTCCTAAAAATAAAAAATGAAACTTATTAACAACTAATTTGACTCCCCCAGATGCGGGTGACGATGCAGTGAATTAAGGTGATGGGATGGTCAAGAGGCATAATGGGTTGTCATATGCCAACCTGCCTCGAAGCTGTCATTTGGTTCATCAGGCGGAATGTTCAGAGTTTAATGCATTTAACTACCGGCGCTCACAACAAATTTGCCTCCGATCCTCGAGACCTTTTCGCACGCTGCGACTTGGCCATGTCTTCAACTCAAATTTATGAAGGTTTAATGCGAAGGACTTACTGTTGCACGGTATATTGGGATGATAGAATGGCGCGCAGTCATGGCTCTAGCAGAACTCCTCAGCCTGTTAAGCGATGCCACACTTCGGAGGCTAGGCGTTCTTCTGCGTGCACTGTAACTGGCAAGAGAACCAGTCTCAATTGTTGCTTGGAGTTAGGCGACAGCCTCCACTAATCTCTTACAGGCTCTTGCATGCTTGCCTCGGTAACTTTTCCTATTCAAACGCCCCCAGATTTATTCCTGAATTCGCCTCCCGACATTGCTATCTCATCCGAGGATATGTCACGTCTCAGGCATAGGATGCGTTGCAGAAGAGGATCCACTAGATGCCAGATTCGGCGCTCCACCACCTCCTCCAGTACCTCCTCAGCGTCTTCCACAAACTCCAAAAGCCTTTCTAGTGCACATAGGGGTTGTCTTCATCGCTCTGGGCACAACTTTCGTCCCCCCAATCCTCCGATTCCTCCTTCTCAGCCCCACACTATGCATTTTTCTTTCAATAGCTCTCTTAATCGTCCCAGAGTGACAGCCTCAATTACGGTTGTCTTTCAGGAAACTCCTCAAAACATAACTCCTTACTCTGGCAGGGCGGAATGCAGCAATGAGGGCGCCCAGATTTCGGGGCACAATGCTAGCATGAAGCTCATTGACAGCATGAATTTGCAGGATGTGGTGGGCAAAGCCACTCAGGACAATGCTAGCAAAGGCATGGCTGGTCAGCCTAGTATGCTGCCGAACGTGATGAAAGATGACATTGGTCACGCACATGCTTAGCAGGCCCATCCTTCTCCGCCAGGGAATTTGGTCACTTCATTAGATGACCTTCTTAGCATTGGCCGGGATGCTGAGCATGAAAGCGGAAAGCTGAAAACTGGAAGTCAAGCAAGCGAGATGAAGACTGCTAGAGGACAAACGATCGAGGCACAGACTGCAGAGGGTTAAGCGAGCATGGTGCAGGTTCCTTCTATCATAGGGAAGGTGATTCATTCAACTGCGGACCTGTACAAGGACGACGGGGAACCGGATGAACTCTGGTGTAGGGTCGTTGAAGAAGCACCTGATGAGTAGCACCTCCCTCTTACTCTGTTTTTTGTGCTTTGTCTCTGCCCTTTCTTCAGGGCTTGTTCCTGTCTGCTATGATGTATATGTTTCTGTTTTTGTTAGCCATGATATCAAAACTCAGAACTCCATGTCTCCCCTGCGTGGGATTTTTCTTGAAAAACACTCAGCACTGGTTTCCCTCTTGAAGGGCAGTGTTCAACATTGGTTTTTTGTTCAAAATGCCACTACACTAGGCAAGGAAATGGCTATGGCCTACTGTACATAATTTTCACTATTAATAGATTACGTTTACTTAGAAGTAAAAAACAACTAATTTGACTCAAAAAATTGATAAAAAATCAATTCCATATGTACACACGTGTATGTATATGTATGGATATTTCAGATTATATTTAAATACCATGAACATCCCTCAATCCCTAATCCTCTTCTCTCGTAGAGATATGGGATTCTATTGATCTTCGTCATTCATCCTCCATGATATATATATCTACATTGGACATGTACGATTATTTTTTAAAATTACTATTTAAAATAAATTAAAAATAAATTTCAGAAAATTAATGTAATTTAGTGTAGAAAAATTATGTAAAACACAACTTTCAAAGAACTAATTAATGTGTGAAACTCAATTTAAGCAATTTTTTTATAAAAATGTTTAGTTCACCAAATTGCGCTTTACATGGTGGGAGCACACTTGGTATAAAAAATAAAAAAACATGTGGTCATTAAAAAAGAAGCATGAAACTCCAATCAAACAAAAAATTGTTGAAGTCCTCACATTTTAATTTGATAAAAATGTAAACTTCAACACTTGTTGCAAATGTGAAGTTCACCAAGTTGTGCTTCACATGGTGTGGTGGGAGCACACTTGGTATATAATTGAAAAAAACACATGGTAATTAAAAAAGATGCATTTATAAGTAAAAAACACACACATATCCAATATTTGTTACAATGTCCATCAATAAATTTTGAAGGAGAGCGTCTCAACACTAATTCATCTTTGAGAGACGAATCTTGAATTTTTGAAGAAGAGTGTCTCAAAACTAATTCATCTGTGAGAGATTAATCTTGCATTGGAATTTCCCCATATAATTCTAATTCATCTATTAATTCATCTTTGCTAGATGATTCCTGAATTGGCATTTCCCCACGCAATAGACCAACGAACATCTTATTCAGATTTGTACAATGTATTATAAAAAAAAATTGAAATTGGCTAACAATATTGTTTTCTTTTCCATGTAGTTGTTTTAGCCTCTCCTTCTTAACTTGGTAGACGCCTTTCATTTGGTTGCACACAAGTTCGGAAATGGTGAAAACTAAAATTCCATTTGATCCATACTCCCTATCTATTCCCAAGCCTTCTATCATGCAATATAATATTCTTCATTGTTTGTTATTCATCTCGGTATATTTATTTTCCTTTGGACGACCTTGCTAGTCACAATATTGGAAAGCACATATGTAATCACTGATTTCCATGGATTGGGATAGCGAGAAACATATATGCATAATGTCCATTTTTCAACCATATTTAGTGGGTTTTTTTATCCCTGAAAAAAAAAATTCAATAAAAATATATTAAATTAACATTTATTGCAAATGCATGGGAGAAATGACACATGTGCATGAGATAAATGACATGTGCATGGTTTATCTTAAAGTTGGACTTAAATTTTATGGTAGAATTCACATCTAGAAATGAGATGCATTAAATATTGCATTGCCTAGAGTTTAAGGGAGATTTATGACACATATACATGGCTCATGCATCGTTTGCATGAATTTTTGTCTTAAACTTTATGGAAGAAATCAGATCTAGAAATGACATGCCTTAAGAAAGGATGATATCCAGAGGTTACCTGGCCCTTTACATGCCTTATGAAAGGATGAGATCCAGAGACTAACTATCCCTTTCCAAGATCTTTTATAACTTGTAGAAGTTAAGACTCAACAAAAAAACTAAAATCCTATGGAAGTTCAACCACTTTAGGTTTATTTTTTCGGCCTTAAATTTTGCCTTGAATTAATGGGAGAAACCCTTGAGCTTTGGGATCCTATCCTATGAGAGTTCAGCCACTTTAGGTTCAGTCTTTAGGCCTTAAATTTTTCCTTGAATTAATGGGAGAAAGCCTTTAGTTTGTGGGATAAATGACATTTACATGGTTTGTAAAATTATTTTATGCACTTACTAAAACAACTAGTTGTGGTGGTTGATGAAGTTATGTCAAAATTCATACCTTTATGAGTTTGTGCAAGAAATGAAATAGAAACGACACATGCCTTAAATTTTTCCTAAAAGTTTATGGGAGAAGGGAGAAATTACACGTGTACAAGGTTTACCTTAAACTAGTAGTGATTTATGGATATTAAAATGAAGAAATTTTATTTCTGTTCTAGAGATTGACTCCAGGGACATTTACTGGATATGTCACCTTTGAGAAAATATGAGATTTAGAGGCTACCTAGCCCTTTATAGACTCTTCCTTTAGAACTCGTAGAGGTTAACACTCAACAAACATATTAAAATCCTATGGAAGTTCAAAATCCTATGAGAGTTTAACCACTTTAGGTTCAATTTTTAGGCCTTAAAGTTTGCCTTGAATTAGAGAGAGAAAGACTTTAGTGTATGGGAGAAATGACTTTTACATGGTTTGCAAAATTATTTTATTCACTTACTAAAAAAACTAGTGGTAGTGGTTGATGAAGTTATGTCAAAAGTCGTGCACCTTTATGAGTTTCTGGGAGAAATGGAAAATCGCCTTGTAGTTTATGGGAGAAATCAAATAGAAATGACAAATGCCTTAAATTTTTCCTAAAATTTTATGGGAGAAGGGAGAAATCACACATGTACAAGGTTTGCCTTAAATTGGTAGTGGTTTATGGATATTAAAATGAAGAAATTCTATTTCTATTCCAGAGATTGACTGTAGGGGAATCTACTAGATATGTCACATTTGAGAAAAGATGAGATCCAGAGGCTACTTGGCCCTTTACAGAATCTACCTTTATAAATTGTAGAAGTTAACACTTAACAAACAGACTAAAATCCTATGGAAGTTCAAAATCCTATGAGAGTTCAGCTACTTCAGGTTCAATTTTTAGGACTTAAAGTTTGCCTTGAATTAATGGGAGAAAGCCTTTAGTTTGTGGGAGAAATGACATTTACATGGTTTACAATATTATTTTATGCACTTACTAAAACAACTAGTGGTAGTGGTTGATGAAGTTATGTCAAAATTCATGCCTTTATGAGTTTGTGGGAGAAATGACAAATTTCCTTTTAGTTTATGGGAGAAATGAAATAGAATTGACATATGCCTTAAAGTTTGCCTAAAATCTTATGGGAGAAGGGAGAAATGACACATTTACAAGGTTTTCCATAAAGTGGTATTGGTTTATGGATACTAGAATGAAGAACTTCTATTTATGTTCCAGAGATTGAACTGTAGGGGCATTTACTAGATATGTCACCTTTGAGAAAAGATGAGATCCAGAGGCTACCTAAACCTTTATAGACTCTACCTTTAGAACTTGTAGAAGTTAACACTCAACAGACAGAGTATGGAAGTTCAAAATTCTATGGGAGTTTAGCCATTTTATGTTCAGTTTTTAGGCCTTAAAGTTTGCCTTGAATTAATGGGTGAAATCCTTTAGTTTGTGGGAGAAATGACATTTAAATGGTTTGCAAAATTATTTTATGCACTTACTAAAACACCTAGTGGTAGTGGTTGATGAATTTATGTCAGAAGCCACACCTTTATGAGTTTGTAGGAGAAATGACAAATTGCCTTATAGTTTATGGGAGAAATGAAATAGAAATGACACATGCCTAAAATTTTTCCTAAACTTTTA
Organism: Pinus albicaulis; assembly: GCA_034641835.2. Classification (NCBI taxonomy): domain Eukaryota; kingdom Viridiplantae; phylum Streptophyta; class Pinopsida; order Pinales; family Pinaceae; genus Pinus; species Pinus albicaulis. The sequence continues at coordinate 1,164,867,836 of CM076579.1, read as the reverse complement.
TGGGAGAAGGGAGAAATGACACATGTACAAGTTTTTCCTTAAAGTGGTAGTAGTTTATGGATATTAAAATGAAGAACTTCTACTTCTGTTACAGAGATTGACTATAGGGGAATTTACTGGATATGCCACCTTTGAGAAAATATGAGATCAAGAGGCTACCTGGCCCTTTACAGACTTTGCCTTTAGAACTTGTAGAAGTTAACACTCAACAGAAAGAATAAAATCCTATGGAAGTTCAAAATCCTATAATAATTCAGTCACTTTAGGTTCAATTTTTAGGCCTTAAAGTTTTCCTTGAATTAGTGGGTGAAATCCTTTAGTTTGTGGGAGAAATGGAATTTACATGATTTGCAAAATTATTTTATGCACTTACTAAAACAACTAGTGGTAGTGGTTGATGAAGTAGTGCCAAAAGTCACAACTTTATGAGTTTGTGGGAAAAATGACAAATTACTTATAGTTTATGGGAGAAATGAAATAGAAATGACACATGTTTTAAAGTTTGCCTAAAATTTTATAGGAGAAGGGAGAAATGACACATGTATAATGTTTTCCATAAAGTGGTAATGGTTTATGGACATTAAAATGAAGAACTTCTATTTCTATTCCAGAGATTGACTGTAGGGGCATTTACTGGATATGTCACCTTTGAGAAAAGATGAGATCCAGAGGCTACCTAGCCCTTTACAGACTCTGCCTTTAGAAATTGTAGAAGTTAAAGCTCAAGAATTTTACAAGAATTATACAACTTGAACATCAACCTACACTATCATAATATCATTGTACATAATCTATATTATTAATATCCATTACATCATAAAACACTCCACTTTTAACATTTTACACAATTACAAGCATCATGGAAGGTGTAAATCTAGGTACATTAATGAAATACATTGGGCTGATTTAAATATTACAAGAATTCTGAGTTGTTGAATTCTCTGTGTGAATTTCTTTGCGGTGTTTAATTCTGTTCATTTTGTTACTGAATTCTATGTGAGGTTTCTTAATTATGTTCATTTTGTTGAAATTAACTCAAATAAAATGTGTTCTGGAAATACATTGCACAAAATACTTGAATTAATTTAAGTATCATAATTGAGATGTACATAGAAAGATTTCTAATGTAATTATAAAAAATTAAATATGTACAGTACATGTGTGGAGGGACAACACAGAGTATAGGAGACTAAGGATATTTGTACAAGAATGTTTTTCCTGAACTATAAAAGAATATATTTTGTAAGAAAATATAAATCTAATTATACTTTGAACTGAGTTAATAAAGTCAAAGTAGTGACTCTAAAAAGCCTGGAATTTTAGGATGTAAATATATATAAGAATCAAAGGAAAATGGAATGAAATAAATGAAATTATATACCTTTGTTATCAAATCTGGAGTTGGATATAAATTATCGATTTCTACATTAGAAGCTTGAAAATAATGAAATTCTAGATCTTTGTTATAGTTTCCAAGAGTGACATGAAGGATCGAAACAAGGGAAACATAAAATCAATGAACAAAAAGAAATTAAAAATAAGAAAATCGGAAATACATAAGGGTGAAATTGAAATCAAATTTCATTAAGGAAGGCAAGTATCTATCTATCTCTAGGTGGGTAAATCTCAAAGTTAAGGCACTAACATGAAAGCATATCCTAGTAATGTTGGCTGTATAAATAAATCAATTGTATCTATAACTACCAACTTATGCATAATATAAGTACTACTATAATCATGTTTACATGAATATAAAGTGTTACTATATACATCACTACTAGTAATTATGTAGAGACTTATATGCTTATATGTGAACAATGTAAGTACCATATGTATTCAGACTAGTAAGCTTTCCATGAGAAGGTGATATAAAAATCTTTGTAGGAAGAAGCTATACCACCAACATCAAGCTTATTATGGAAACATAGTAGATAAGCTTATATGAACCAACATAGATGAGTACTATAGCTTGTAAGGGTAATGAAAGAACAGAGAAACATCGGAGCTGCTTATACCTGTAATTAGCTTATACTGGTACAATGTGATTAGCACTTGTAGTATATATTTGTCCAAGATATGAGTGAGTATAAGTATTAGAAAGTCCTGCTTTGTTGAAGGTATCTAATTGAGTGAGTTCCTATGGTTTAGATGTTATGCTCTTATGTATGTGATGTTCTAGTTAGTGATGTGACTATGTAGTATATGTGATGTGTTGGTTCCTACTGTGTATCTAATGGAGAATGAATGGGTAGTGAATTGAGAATGCTGGTAAGTGGTTAAAGTTGAGTACAAAGGGTTTAAGTGTTGTCCAAATGATGGATAGTACCAAACCAAATTCCTAACTTAATTTGCTGGAGTTGGATATAACTTATCGATTTCTACAACAGAAGCTTGAAAAGAAAGAAATTCATTATGGGAATTTTGAGGTCTAAAATGGGCCTCCTAAAGAAATAATAAAATAATAGTTAAACCAATAAATTCATATTTATGAATTTTCAATTTACTTTTTGCACCACAATCCATGTAACCATAGTTAAATTCAATTCAAAATTTGTACCAAACTAAAATTAATAAAAAAATTGTAATGATGTGGCTATAAATAAAGATGGGATTTTCAAGCAAAAGTCATTACCATTGAACAACTAATGCATTTGTCCTTTGTACTTATATAACTTAAAATAAAATATAAATATAAATTTATAAATTCTTAATTATATTAGATGCTATTAACTAAAATTTATATTATTTAAATTGTATTTTTTTTCCGCAGAAAAAAATCGAACCATCTATTGATATAGAAAGGTTACATAGCATATGCAGAGCATTTTTGTTTCCCTTGATTTTCAGAGAAACCGGAATCAACTGTTTGTGGGAATCTCCAAGTGTTCCCCCCAAACAACCCTGTCAAAACATATTCTTTAGGACAGCAAAGAACTCGTATTTTCCCCAACTCCCGGCTTCCTATTAGGAAAATAGCCGAAACAGAGTAATGGGAAAACCACAATATCAAAAGATGCCAGTTAGTAGACACTGTGCTGGCAGTATGGTAATATAGAGTTCAAAAGTGGACAGGATGTCAGGCCTCCTTTGAGAGGAAAACAACACTAAGTCCTGTTAAAGTTTTACATATACATAGAAAGTTTTAACAGCATTATATACAAAGAAAACAAAAAAACTAGAAAGTAAATGGGAGTTGTAGACAACTCATATGTTATGCAAAAGCTGGAGGAGCAAGTCGCCTTGCCACCCCGTCAACCACTTCTTCTACTGTCCATGCGCCCAGAGCCTGCTCAGTGCCTTTTTTAGAAAGGCTGTCTGGTTCTGAGTTTCTTTCCCTGAAAATATGACAAATATGGAGCTCAGCAAAAAAAAATTTAAGACGAATGATCTCATTAAGCAAAGAAGTTAAAAGAAATTTTTTGCAATGTTGCAAGCCATTGGCCCACTTAATTGTGTTCAAAGAGTCACCAAAGATCTGTGCCTCACGCTCATTGCACAAGGAGAGCCAACAAAGAAGAAGATGTAAAGCTTTTAGTTTAGCAAATTTATTTGTTCCGGTGCTGAGTCCAATGGAGGCTTTGAGGAGTTTCCCCGAGGGAAAGTGGATAACCAGGCCAGCTCCACATCTCTTGTTAATATCTGAGGCCCCATCGAAGTAAGCCCAGGGGATGGAGCCCTTTATTTCTTCTTTCTGAACAGGCCTGATACTCTGTGAGGTAGAAGCAGAGGGGATGTTTTCATAAATGGCCACCCCCTCTGCTGCTAATCTGGCAATGGGAAAAGAGGTGTCTTTGATGATCAAGTGGTTTCTGGCAAGCTAGATTCCCCAAACAACCAACAAGGGCATTGATCTGACTTTATCATTGGGAGCATGCTGCCACCAATTGTTCCAAGCCTCAGATATCTCCTGCCCCTCCCATCTAAGGGGGGTGCTAGTCAATCTTAGCATTTCATTCCAAAGGATTTTAGAAAAAGAACAAGAAAGGAAAATATGTTGTGAGGTTTCCTCGCTCTCCTTGCACAAGGAGCACCACCCAGGTCCATTTTTCCCCCTTTTCTGGAGAAAATCCCATGTGGGGACTTTCTTTTGAAGAACACACTAGAAGAACAGCCGGGTCTTGGTTGGCCCTTTCAATTTCCACAGTGGCTTGGCCCACCAGCTTGGTTCCTCCCACCCCTTTTGAGACATAAGCCAGTCATATCCCAGTTTTGGAGAGTAGAAACCAGTCTGAGAATGCACCCATCTCAGCTCATCTGGCTCATCGGTAATGCGAATGTGTGAGTTTAGAAAGCCTGTTTAAATTGTATAATAACATGTAATTAATATATTATATAAAAATAAAATAATATAATATAATATAAAAAATGTATAGGGATATGCATTGTTTCTTTCAAGAAATATGAAATGAAAATAATATATTTTTATTCAAAAAATGTGAAATGACATTTATTATGAGTACTTTACTTTGAATTTAAAAGTACTTAAATCACTACCATGGTTAACCTTGGTTTTTATCCACCATTGAGAATGTGACAAGTAAGTACCTTTAACTCGAGCAATGCCACCTCAACCATTAGGGAGGATGCCATCCTCTAAAATGTGATTGGTTCTCATAAAGTGAATTTTGATTGTAAATTTTCCTTAGGAGGCCCATTTTAGACCTCAAAATTCCCCTAATTCTAGATCTTTGTTATAGTTTCCAAGAGTAACATGAAGGGTCAAAACAAGGGAAACAGAAAATCAACGAAAAAAATAAAGAAATTAAAAATAGAAAAATAGAAAATACATAAGAGTGAAATTGAAAGGAACTAAAGACAAACCAAACCAATGAGCTTCTAAAGATAAACCAAAATAACATAATTAATTTATTTTGGTTTACTAATTAATTTACTTCATGCGCTACTCTACCAAATGTGTGTGCAACCCTTTTCTTACACAGAAGAAGTTTCTTCCAAGATCATAGGAATATTAAATACAAATTACAAGCTATTTTTCACCTCTAGGTTGTGATTTTAATATGAGTATTGTGGCCTATTGATTTTTATGGGTATTTTTATTTATAATTTTTTTTCAATTAATTATGCTTATTAATTGAAAGATCACAGAGCAAAAACTAGTGAATTATATTTGGATCTCAGAGATGGCATCTCGGTATCTGGTGCTATTTTACATTGTAGTCTTACGGGTCTCTAGTCAACCTAGTCTCAACTAGTGAAATAATTAGCTATGTTCTGCCCATGGGGCTCTACTCAAACTGGTCTCTATTTTAACAGTTGCTAATAAGCTCTGTTATCTCATCAAGCTGCCTAATTCAACTATGTTACCTACTGCGGTTGCTTCTAGTTTCAACCTGCTTGCAACACACCCACTAACCATAGATTGGGCATAAATCACCATTCAAATTTTGTAATTTGTAATTGATACTGGTTCTGAAAAAACCATGTTCTTAAGATTTTGGTCCAGCCATAACTATTGTCGCAAGCCACCTATTAATGTTCAATTTTTCCAAAAGCATAGATAAGCGACAGGGGCCATGTGGAAGTCTGGATGATTATGAGAAAGATATTACCACTACATGTAGGTGTAGGGATGATAGCGGTGCCTCATGAATTTGGAAAAGTTAAAAATTAAAAAACATAATAGATTAAATAGTTTTCACATAATATAGTAAATTAATTAGTAAACCAAGGATCTTTTTAGTCGAGATCTACAAACAAGCATCTAAATACAAACCAAACCAACATAATTATAGTTAAAAGGAACTAATAACAAACTCCAAAATTTTTGGTTTATTCTTCATTCATCTATGATAGCATACCTGTAAATTAAATGACAGAGGATCAGTATAGCATACCTGGAAATTTGCAGCTTACGAGAGGATGAAGCCGCACCGAGAAGATGAGCATGAGCTGAGAGATTGCCGAAGACAAATGGAGGATGCAGACCAAATTCCCTGCGACAAAAAAAAATTAAAGCTAAAATCAAACAAATAAAAATAAAAAATAAAAATAAAAATAAAAATAGAGCAACAAAGGAATTGGAGCAACACCTCACCTCACCTCATCACCACGGTGCAACAGAGCAACACCTCACCTCACCTCGTCGTCCCAACAAACAAACATGAGACAACAGACAAACATGAGACAGACAGATGCAAGAGAACAGATAGACGCAAGACAACAACGATAATACGCCCGAAACCCGTTAAGGTATGCGGGTCGATATATTTATAAGAACCAGTTTGGCTGAACTATTTTAAAATTTGGTCAGACTATCAGTTTGGCTGGACTATTAGTTCGGCCGAACTTTTGTTGCCGGTTTTCCCATCTCCAACCAAAAACATTTTTTCCCATGTCGTCAATACGCCGTCGATGTAAATGGAAGAATTAGTTTGGCCGAAATAATTTTGACAGTTCGACCGAAACCTAGAACAGTTCAGGCGAAATTTTAAAAATGTTCAGCCGAACTCTTGGGAAAATGACTTTTCCGCCTGTGATTCTGACAAAAGTGTAACCCACCTTCGTGGGTTTACTCGTGTACTACTTTAGGTCTTCCTAGAAATTTTCACCCATAGGCCATCACACGTTGGGTCAGTATCCTGGTGTGGGGTTAGGTATATGGATATTTTCTGGAAGATTGGGTTCTAAAGAAAATGGTAAAAACTCAGTCATCCAAGAAGGATGGAAAAGCCAAGGGGAAGGATAAAGTGAGCACATCTAGACGACGATGAAATTCTAGGAAAGAAATAATGGAGAACCTTTTTCAGGCTTACTCGGATGGAATACCCAGCCATGTCAAATCCTTGATTTCTTGGTGGGAACAGGATGCCAAGGTGAAAGAGGAAGAAGGTCTGGATGAGGAAGATATGGACCCAATTTTAACAGATCCTGGAAATACCCGCAGTAGACTATCTCTATTCCAACAATCGATTCATATCTACTAGACCCTGAAACGTCTATTGGAAAAGGTGATTTTCACAATCCAAGAGAACTGGGGGGGGAGGGTCGTAGGCAGCCTCAATCCTGGCAGAAATTTGCAGAGATATTTAGGAGATCCATTTATCGTTGCACCACCAGAACGCCTGTCTCAAACGTATTGATAGAAAACTCCAAAATATACATCAGGTTGGCATGCCCGGATTGAGTGTCCAAAACCCGACACCCATTGAGTCTTCTGAGGATTGAATTCTATGAATTTCTACTTTTTTGCAATGAATACAGATATCATTTAATTTTTCTATATGGTTATATATGATAAGATAGATAATAGACCTTTAAGTATAGTAAGAGACCGTTTTAAAATTTTTAAGTTTTGGATGGCCTATAACTCTTTAAGACGACTAACAAACCTGGTTTCCTACGGGAAAATTGAGGTTAGAAGTTGTATATTTTGATGTAATCTACATTTTGGTTTTATGGAATGAATAGAGAATAGAGAGACACTACTAAGTTTACAAAAACAAAAAAATATCATAAAAACAAAAGTTGTATATTTTGATGTAACCAACATTTTGGTTTTATGGAATGAATAGAGAATAGAAAGGCACTACTAATTTTACCAAAAAAAAAATCATAAGAGCAATCCACGTATAATAGAATAGGGAAAAATTTACACGTCCTTGAATAGTGTTTGTGAAAAGGAGTTTTATATATACTTTTATGTTGTAAAGTGGTTTGACACTTTATTCAATTTGAGACTTTGCCTTCATGGCAATGGAAACCAAAGGAGCAAACGATCAGCAATGTCGAGCCCTTCTCTTGACCCAACACATGACTAGACGCCATTGGAAAATGTACAGTAGACAATAATCTCTATGTCGATTGCATGATGATATAACCTTATACTATACAATCACTATTGAAAAGAGGGATGCAAAGGAATTCGATGAAAATAACTAGTTTGCCAATGTGTCATAAATGTATGGGGTTGTATGTGTTTACTATAAGATTTTTATAAGCTAATTATTTAAAGTTAGTTATATATTACCAGTACATTTATGGCCTATGAGAAATCTAGTTATTTTTTGCCCAAAAATCATTGCCTTCGAGGTAATGGCATGGAAAGAGGAATAAGTGAACATCAATGTCGGATGTTGAGTCACTGTCGCTGTCCTGACCCCTCCCTTTCCATGTCCTCCTCACTGGAATAAGACAATAGTGGAGAGACGACCCCTCATTGTCCATGTCCTTCAACTTGACATTCACAAGGAATTGATAATTAATTTGACAAGCTCACAATCAATTAATTCAATGATTGCATGAAATTGAAATTGCATGAAATGTATGAAGATGAAGGTTTAATATTTCACTATATTAAAAAATAATTCTATCGAGTCACCGAAAAACAACCCACGTATCTTTCATAATAAAATTTTAGTTTTTAGAAGTGATACATATCAACTTGAGAGAATGAGATAATGGATAGGTCAATTAATTTAATGCATTTGTGACAGTTACAATCCTTCTTGTGAGCGTTTACATATATATTTTCAAGCCAATGGTCATAAACATCCTCTCGTTTTTTTAAGACATATCCCTATAGCTAGATTGAAGAAATTTGTAGTGCACTATATTTGATCCCAAATCCTATCCCAATCTTTGTTAGATGAGGAAACTGACGAAGTGGCATATAGAATCAGCAACAACCCTGCATGTTACAACCCTCTCCCTTACAATTGACGAGGTATCATATAAATGTCACCTGGCTATAGAGACAGGTTGATAGACAAACCTTTTTTCCATAACATGAAATATATTTCAATTCGAAGGACAAATATATATATATATATATATATATATAAAGAAAGGATGGACACCAAGAATTTGCGTTCACGACATTGGCAGGTGATAAACAACAATGTCGAATGTCGAGTTCCTATCCTTATCCTTGTCCCTGTCCCAACCCTGCCAAGAACAAGACACCAGTACAAGAAGAAGATAGCAGAGAGATAAAAATCACTTGATCGACCTGTCGATTACGTGACGACAATGGAAATAAATATTACCTGAGCTATTGCACGGGTAGTATATGTCACTCTTTCTTAAATCCAATGGGTGACATATACCGCTTCTTGCATTAATAGATGAATAGCTCAAGAAAATATTGATACCCAATAGCAAGACCTTATCGAACAAATTCCCTATTGACTTTGGATATGATAGTTTACAAATTATGTATTTTTCTACTATAGATTTATATGGTAAAAATTATTTATTATTCAACTGAATATTTATATGAACAAGAAAATATTGATACCCAATAGCAAGACCTTATCGAACATACTACCCATTGACTTTGGATATGATAGTTTAAAAATTCTGTATTGTTCTACTGTAGATTTATATGGTAAAAATTCTTTATTGTTCAACTGATTATTCATATGAATTTTTCTAAGTAACTAGCATAGATCTATTTTAACATCGATTTAGAAGATATTTAGAGTGATCAAAATTTTTGAGCAAACCAATTTAATAGTGCAAAATTTGAAAGCATGATATTATTTCTTGATATATGGATACTTATTCTTTATCTCTATATATACACCGTGTGAAATTTTCCAATGTTTAAATTGAATTTTTGAATGCATAAATGGATTTGATATTTCTTAGCACTTAGATTGTGTAATGTAACTTAAACTTACAATTTCAACTATTATTTGTTGAATTTTAGAAAAAATGTAAGTAAAATGAAACTAAAATATAAAATAGTGAGATTATAAATGATTTAACCTTAAGAATTATTAAAAAATACCCAAATAAATTTCCCTAGAAACAATCTATCAAACTTGCTAACTATAAGAAACCTCTATAAATTCCCTAACTCTTTATGCCCAAGCACAACGCATAGCCAATTGTATGCATACAAAACACCAAGTGCCAAGCATCTTCCTCCACCTCTCTAATCACCTTAAATTCCAAAAATATTCTAGTTTCCTAACTTATTTTTCCCTTCCCCAATACTCCCGAAACATATAATCCTGGGATTAAAATAAAAAAAACAACCTGCCATTCTCTCACCACCTCTATTTATCCCTGACCAACCATCAAAATAAGAGCTAACCGCACGACAAAGAGAAAAGGTATTATATTTTTTAAAACTTCCTTTAAAACTTATATTGGAAAATGATAGTTATGAAAAGTCTTGAGAATATTTTGATTCTCAATTTGTTCAATAAAATCTTAAACTAAGGTATTTTATAGCTCGTCATAACAAAATACATTCAAATAAATATTATTCTAAAGTAGGTTGCCTAAAGTGTTAGAGAAAGACTTGGAATGAATATAATGAAGGTTTCCTAAAGTGTTAGAATGAATGAAAGACTTGGAATGAATATAACGAAATTGATGTGATTAACCACGTCATCAATAAAGAGATGAGGCATCATCAGCATGAGAGACTATTTGGACTAGTGACTTTGACGAGTATCAATACGAGGATGGAAACCTTCAATTCTAACATCAGGATTGCTGGGAGTAAAAACACCTGGAAATGATAGAGTAATAGCTTCATGAAGTACTGGAATATCAAGTCTTGTAGCAACTGATCATATTATAGGAATTTTCTCAACCCATTATTAACAAATAACCAAAAATAGCTATTATCCTTCTCAAATGAAAGAAAGATTTAATAGATTGACTTCATATATGGATACAAAAGATATGGATGTTAAAGAAATTTGGGTAAAATGATGAGAAAAGGTAGTAAAAATATGTCATTTTCCTAACCTAACATTAATAATAAGATTTCCCAGATGCGAGTGACCATTGATTGCTGGTATATAATGAGCCCATGGCGTGACACATGGCTCAGCCACATCATCATGCATGGCCTCAAGCCACGAGACTTTATTTGTGCCAAATGCAACCACAGAAGTTCATTTACTTCGCTCTACTGTCGATGCACTCCTTCATTCTTCAAAATGTCTCATGCAATAGTCTTCCTCCATTTCCATTGGCCTCAAGCTGTGTCTATCCCTCTATGTTCGCAGAGCCAAGATCTAAAGTGCCTTTAGGGAGGTGATGTAGTCTCCTCTGTTTTATTGACCTTTCTCCTAGTTTCCATGTCTCGCATAGACTTCAGTGCAGCTTGAATTGTGTTTCTGAGGCTCCCCTATCCTCTGCTCACTTGGCACCTTGGCCCTCTTCCCTCTCGGCTCCTTAGCCTTCTGTTCTTCTGGCCCGGCGGTCTCAGTCTTTCAATTGCGCCTCCACTAGCTCCACCATGCTCAGATGCCAACGTATGCGCTGTCGTTAAGGCAGTGGGTGAGGCAGGGTGTCCAGGCCTCCACTTTCCAATCATTCTAATTCTTCCTCTCCCTCGCTAGAAGATTCATATGGGTGCTACCCTGCTACCCGGTAGAGGCCGAGATTTGGCTCTCTCCTTAACTCCTGTTCGCATTCCCTCCCCGCCTCTGCACCTTCCCACCAGTCACTCTTCCCCACTGCTGCCTAACATGGAGACACTTCTCTCCACGATGACTGCTCACTATGCTCAATTTCATTACACCTACACTATGGAATGACCTCGCATCACTGCCACAATATCTATAAGCTTTAGGGAGGAAGCTTACAATTCCGAAAGCCTTCGTCCTAGCAAATTGCACAAAAATCCACTTCAGATTTGATGCCTCTACGAAATTTAGGAAAATCTGCGGCTCTCCCCATCATTCAGGGTGCTCCTACCTCTAGCAGCAATAGCAAAGGTAGCACAGACAATGGTAGCACTAGTAGCAACATCAACAATGAAGATTGGTTAGGTGATGATGGAGGCCCAAGCAATGCTCACACCGCCAACATTACTGGACATGTAGCACCCCGTGACATGAATGCTAATGACACTGAGGAGTACAGGTGCCTCATTCTGGAGGAGATTCCTCCCCTGGGAAATGACACCTAATTCTTCAGGTTTTTTCCTATTTGGGTCTCTTTTTCCAGTTTATTATGATGTTTCAAGACATTCCCAACTTTTATCACTTCTCTCTATATGAAGCTGGTTTCCCCGTGGTGGGCAGCTGTAGCGAAATTAATTTGACTGGTTTCCCCTTCTGGGGAAGTCACCTTTTTGATCTTTTGCATAACAGTGCCTCTGGAATTGGCTAGTCCAGCAATTCTAGAGGCCAACCAATTCAATAAATAGAATTTAGATTTAGAAAAAAAAACATTAATGATAAGATTCAAAAGAAATTAGATTGGTGACTAAGTTGTAGGAAATTGAGATTAGATTAGAAGAAATGGAAAAACAAATTCAAGAAAGAAACAAGAAACTTAAGAAGGAGAGGTCACTTAACTAGAAAATATCAATATAAGAGATGATACTAAATAGATAGATGAAAAAATTATAACAATTGTTTCCCTAAATAGTTTGGGAGGTAAATTGGACATAAAACTCATGAAAGAGGAAATGAATAATCTCATAGAGATAGACCATCAGAATAATTAAAGAGCCCTTATCTCATATTTTTTTGATATAAAATAGAATAAATATTAGAATATGCTATGATTCGTAAACTGTTGTGTATATTCCACACAATAGTTTGTCACAATAGATCTCACAATATTATATTAAAAATATAAAACTCTACACTATTACAATTTATTTAAATTCTATATTTGTAGATTTTAATGTAGTTAGTGCATGCATGCGAATGGAAATTATGTAGAAAATTAGGGAATGAGAAAATAAACTCACACACAGACATAAGACACAAAATATGCTCTATAAATCTCTTTCGAGAGAAAAACCAGCTGGAAGGTGAGGTTGTTTTTCTCTATTTCTATGTTTGGAAAATAAGGATGCAGGTACAAAGAAGGTCCTTGGGCTGCTACAATGTAAAAATCCTTTGTGTGTGTTCTACCTCCTATCTCTCCTGTCTATCTTTTCTCAACTATGGAACAAAATTCTCTCAAAATAATGGAATGCCTCTCCCTTCTAATGACCTGGTTATAACACAACCCAACGGCCTACAAGTGATAAAGTTTCACTACATCAATTCTTAACTAGAGTTACAAAATAGAATTTTCTATAGTATTTTACATCACAAACACGTGGCTATCCTATTTCCATGAATAATGGGGGATAACACAACATTCTCCCAAACTATAAGTGTGAAATAGGAAGGTCAACTTCTGAGTGACATAAATTTTTCATAGGGACTATGATTGATTTGCTTCTTGTGCCATTGGAAATATATTTGTATGCAGAATAGCATGAAAATGTGTGACACTAAAGAGGTAAATTTTTGACCCCAAAAAACTCCGCTTGATGCCTCAAAATTCTCTCGGAAGGTTTCAAACCCCATTTTTCTAAACTGGGCCCCCATAGTAAAAATGGTCTTGTGAGCTAATTCCTCCATTTTTCCACTCTAAATGCATCAAGATTGATGAAAAAAATATAATGATCCAATGTAGTTCATGCTAGCACTAGTCAAGAAATAAGTACAAGTAAAAACAACTTGTCTCATAGAAGCAAAGAGGTTGGGAAAAGTACTTGTGCATAAATATAGAGTAATTTTGTTAAGGTGAGATCTAATGATCATAAATATGGTACACTAAATAAATCTCCAAGATTAAAGGGAAAAAATATTTATAAATGAATAACTACTCTGAGAGTACTAAACTAAATTAAGGAAGGATGTTCAAAAAGAGAAAAAACAAAGAAAACAAAATGTGCAATAATTAGGAATATAAAAGATATTATTAGGGATAGAGAGCAAAACAAATGATAATAAATATGAGTTTGGAACACTTTGGATCCTCGCTAGGAACTACTATGGAATTCCATGGAGTAAATGATATATTTTAAGTTGGATCTGAAGTGACATTATTTTTTAGTGTTTCTTGAAACTAGGGAGAATGAGAAATCTTAGGTCATTAACGTAAAATAAATTGTTTTGTGGTTACCATGGATCAAGGAATCTTACTCCAAAAGGAATGACATGGTTTTTTACATTAATAATAATAATAAAGGTAAAAAAAATCCTTGCATTAGGATTCATTAGAAAGACCCTTTCAATTAGTATATAGATAGAGATTTTAGGTATTAATGATAATAAAAATTATATATGAATATGTCTATTTTGTACATATTAATTCTACATTTTATTAAAAAAACCAATACAGATATAACATTTCCTTACAATTTGACTTAAAATAGTATATTTTTAGTGTGAGAAATGAATTATTATCCACTTTTTGGAAGACTTTAATGCTATAATAACATTAATAAAGTTACTATATTAAGAAATAAAACTAACCATAATCTTATGTGGCTAATGAGAACCTTGATTTAGCTAGTACATATAAAGAATCTCTATAGAATTGGTTGAAAATTTCTTTGGTATTGAGCTAAACAAGCTCTATGGTTCTCAAGATCTAATAATTTTCAATCATCTAATAAAGTGCTTGAAATCGAATTAGATGACCTTTATTCATTGGCTTAATACTAGTGACATAGATTATGTGATGTCTAATATCTATATATAAAACCAAGTAGTAAATTTTGACATCTTGAATGACAACGATAATGAATTTGATCATGGACCTAAATTAATCATAACTCTGATTGTCACACATAAAAGCCTCATTAAAGTGAACCTTTATAACCAAAATCACTTGATATTAAACAAACATAATGATGACATTTTTTCTAGGATTCAAATAATGAATTAAATATCCTATGAAATAATGACAATATGGAATTCCTATATCAGAATTTTTCAATAACTCATTCTACTCCCATTAACATGTTCTTTATCGAGGTGTTGTATAAAAAGGAAAATTAAATGGCTAACCTAGTGTGATCAAGACTATAATATTGTTGGATTCTTCTAACAAGACAATAGGCACTAGGGATGCTTCTAACAAGTTCTTAAATTATGATAAGACAAGTAGGTGCAAGTTATTAATTAAAAGAATAAAAAGGAATTATATCAATAGAAAGAAAGATAAGCATTCACACATATGTAAACTATATTTGAGAAACTATGGAGGAAAATTTTGACTCTTAAAATGAAGAAAACCATTTGATTATCTTGAGGGTGTGGAGTTCCTAGCTCAAACATATTTACAAATCCCCTAATGTCATGGAATATATTCAAACCCTTTCTACAAAGAGGATGTTTTTTCTATACAACATATAATTCATGGTTGAGTGGATTATAAAAGAATCTAGGAACATCGAATGCTTACTAGATGAAATTTAAAAATTTGAAGGTCCCATCCTCGTTGGTTACATCCTCAACATATTTGATTTATTAGTATTGAAGGGTTTCCAAAACCTTGTATTCAAAGTTTTGTACCTATTTTTAAAAGTGGAGATAAAGACAATCCTTCCAATTATATCAATATTATGGTTAATCCCACTTTATCTAAGTAATATCGAATTATTTTGGAAAAGAAGATCAAATTGTAGCTAGAGAGACATGAAAACGATTCCAAATGCCATGCCATATTTGAGAGATATCAATCAATTATGGAACACCTCATTATACCTAGGAGCATTATGGAGAATTTTCATGGTAATAAAATTAATCTCATTGCTATTTCATTGACATTAGAAAAATTTTGATACAATTTCTAGGGAAACTTTGGAATAGATTGCAAGAGCTAAAATTTCATTTCAAGGTCATAACTATTAACATAAGGTTGTAAGAGAATGCTATTTTCAAATTTAGAATGTTGAGGGATTCTTCGAAGAAAGTAATTGTAATATAGGAGTTAACCAAGGTTGTATCTTGTTCCCTACTGATTTTTGCACATAAATTGGCAAGTAAGAGAGTTGTTGGAAAGAAGTAGGTTGTGCTTCCTTGACACTAGCTAGTATAGTCATCTTTGTTCATTGTTAAAATGACGATGCTTTTCTTACGTCAATGAATGCTTATGTTCTTGATGAAAAACTAAAAATTATCGAAGTTTTGTGCTCTATTTTAGGTATGACTATTAACACTAACAAAACAAAGTTTATGATAATTAAATCCAAAAAGATCACATACACTAATTTCATGTATAACAACAACTTGGTAGAAGTGAATTCATATAGATACCTCGAAATTAATCTTGATCACAAGCTTAATATGAACTATATTGTTGAGAAAAGGATAAATGGAAGATGGACAACTTATTATTAATTTAAAACAATTGTAAATAGGTAGACCTTTAATTATAGGATAAGAAGAAACTCCTCTTTAAAACTGACATCATTCTTGTTATCTTATATGGTTGTGAAATTTAGGGTTATACCATTTCTATAGAATGTTGGAGGGAGATATAGAAAATTCAAAAGTTTTTCTATAACTTACAATGTTAAAATCAATAACAACACACCTTGTTCTATTCTTCTCATAGACGCAATTCTTCCCCTCATTGTGAACATGACTATAACTAGATATCTAATGTAAAATAACAACATAAACAACATAATATACAAGGGCCTCTTAATATTACTTCAAGTGCTAGTCAAAACCACCTAAGCACTCAAGTGGGGTTGCCATAAAGAAGTCACGTCTTGGCTGAATCATTAGGGATTAATGTCATAAGTCACTTGTAGAATAATGGTAATAAAATTTTTTTTTATTAAAATTAAATTTAATGAGAAATTATAGAGTGGTAACAAATTAGAGTATAAAAGAAAATTAAGTTACTATAAAGAAACAACCAGCCTTAATTTAAAAGATCAAATGTATCTCTATATTTTGACGAGCATAAAAATAATAATTTAATATTATTATAAAATAAGAAAAAACTACATTAACTCTATATTACAACAAAGTTTTGGATGATTTCTAAAATGACAAAGGTTAAAAGAATTTGTAATCTTTTTAACAGTAAGTGAATATCAGAAAAGCTTTTTATAAAAATATCATTAAAAAAACCACGTATCTTTCATAATAAATTTTTAATTTATTAAAAGACACATATCGACTTGAAAGAATAGATAGGTCCTGGAAGGAAACGTACAGACCAGAGAACTAATACTGTAACGACGACAAAAAAACGCTGAAGAAATTACGAGAAACATAATACAAAATGATTGATTAGGGAAACATTTACACGTCCTTGAGCAGCATTTGTGAAAATGAATTTTAGATATACATTCAAGTTGTAAAGTGGTTTTCGTGATGATAATATATATGTTCTGAAAATGGTCCAACTATTATGGTTTTAATGATTGATGATGTAGCTTTCAATTTGAAAGTTTTAAGGACTTTGGCTTCACGGCAGTGGCAACCAGAGGAGCAAGCGACCGGCAATCCCTTGTCTTGACCCTACACACGACCAGACGACAATAATCTCCGTGTCTACTGCGTGATGATATGACCGTATACTATAAATTCAACATCGAATTTGATTGTATTTGGGACCGTTACGATGATTACAATCCTTATTGTGAGCATATATATAACTATTGGATATATATACCTACAGTTGGATAATTTACTTGTTTAATATAGCGGTGGGCATAACAAGCTAGATAACTCTTGCCTTATTTTATCTACTAAGCTATGAAGCATTCAATGCTGCAGAGACAAGTCGATAGAGAAATATTTCTGTCATAACATGAAAGATATTTAAATTCGAAGGACAAATATATATAAAGAAAGGAGGGACCCAAATGACTTTGCCATCACGGCAATGGCAGGTGCTGACGTAGTATTAAATTTCTTTGACTAACTAATACATCTCATGCTTTAACTATTGTTTTAAAAAGATACTCTCCTAAACCAACTTTTATCTAAATTTTCATTTTGTATCTCTTATTGCCAAAAGATGGTCAGATTTTGATAAAACAAAGGATAACAAGTTTGAAATTTTAAAAATGCATTACTTCAAAATTGTTATATATAAAAGTTTCAACACTATATATATATATAAGTTTTATGGTTGGCTCGCATCTTTTTTCTTTTTTTTTAACAACCTTTTATTAGATAAAAGATGTTTACATAATCATACATATAGTATATGGTTAAGAGTAAAAACTTCATTGATCAAAATACTCGAAATTGGCTCTGTGGTTATATACATTTGCACAATGACTGAAATAAAGAAAATATAAACCAAGCACGCAGGGCCACCAAAAACCCATAAGGGATCAAATCATAAAGCCCAACAACATGCAAAACCATGTAAGGCAGGTCAATAACCACCCCAAAAAACAGGGGCAAAGGCACAAACCCAGGAAACTAGATGGAGACATCAGCAGCCCCAAAAATTAGTGCATCCCCAAATGCAAATGCGAGTAAACGACAAGCATAGCTGCGAACCCCAAATGCCAGTGCCATTCAATGGAAAGCATAGATGTTTGAACGACAAGCATAGCTGCGAACAAAGACCCCAAACCAATGGCAACAAATGAGCATGGACAACATCTACGTAGACCCATCGCCTCCATCCCAAAAAAAACAACCCCTGTAAGAAACGAAAACTGCCCCAGTGCCAACAAATCTAATATTGCTCGCATGAAAGACGGCAAGCCGCAGCAGCGAGCAAACCCACTGCAAAATAGGTAATTTGAGGCCACAAGAAAGAAGAGGGGCTACAATAGTGAGAAAACCCACCGCAAAATAGGTGAGCTGATCCACCGACAGCCGCTACGAGAAACAATCCTCCCTGCCATCAAAATATTGCCGCTCACATGGAAAAGGTTACAAAAATACCTCCGCGGCATCGAAATATTGCCGTCAGACCCTCGCAGAGGAAAACCAAAAAGCTAGTCCACCCACAGCCACAGCAAGTAGCAGTCCACTGTGCCATTCAAAACATTGCCTGCCACAAAGATGATGTAAACAAAGAGCCCACGGTAGATAGAGTGGGCCGCAGAGGATGTTGAGGGGGCCATAGCAGTGGGGTGCTCGTCGGACCCCCTCGCAGAGGAAACCCTTGGCTCACAACTTATATAAAATATATATTTCGTAAAAACTATTTATGCATGTTTGAATTAAACATAATTGCGCCACCTAAACTGTGTTGAGTGACAATGTCCTCTTCCTATAGAAATTTCAAATATTTTGAAAATAATTCAAGAAATGCAGAGGGTTTCACAACGTTTCCATGCGTACACTACTCAATCCCTTCCAATTTCTTCAGTGGTGAGTTGCTCGATCTATGATTGAATGACAACTAATTC
Organism: Pinus albicaulis; assembly: GCA_034641835.2. NCBI lineage: Eukaryota > Viridiplantae > Streptophyta > Pinopsida > Pinales > Pinaceae > Pinus > Pinus albicaulis. Next base: position 1,164,848,716 of record CM076579.1, on the reverse strand, counting down.
GTGTTGTGAAGGCTACAATTCTACAAGTCCAGGTTTGAATCTTTATTTTTCCTTTTGAAATTTAGTTTACCCATGAATTTATATTTACTAAATTATATTTTATCCATAGGTTTATCATCTCTAGTTGTTCAAATTTGAGGCTCTAGAGTTCCTGTGAAGTGTCATTTATAAAGTTGGTGCAGGGTTTGGTAGGTTTAATATTTCCAGGGTTGGATTGGATTGGTTTAATATCTGCATTTGTTGTTGTGAATTGATGCTATGGGGTTCTCCCGATTTTGTTTTCATTTATTTCCCTGACCATATGTTCAGTAACATTGGCTTATTTAGTTCAGTGCTTTTCCTGTTGATTCAGTGGATTACACTGAGCAATTTTCAAGATATTTTATAAAAAAAATTAATTCGGTCATCAATGATAATTCATTATGTTTAGACCAAATATTTTGATCTAAACCATTTTATTTAAGCCTAGAAATTTTTTTTGGCATGTATATTATAATATTATACAGTACTTGTCAGCTCAAAATCAACCTATCCAATGATGCAAATGTAAACGGCTTAGAGTGGTTGTATGTGCCTTCGTAGTAAGCCCCAAAATACAACCCATTCTTAACCATGGATTTGAAGTCGACAAAGCTCAATTTTTAGTCCAACTAATTTTTCAAATCCCTGATAGAAAAAGATATGGAAATGTTCCATTGTATACAACCATTCCTATAATTCCCTCAGGGCTACGCTAGGACCCTAAAATAACACTGCTACATTTTGACATTGCCTTTTTATGGTTGCTAGGTCGAGGCATTTAGAAGAGTAGTAGAGAGACCTTCTGAAGAAGAGGTGAATTTATTTATTTAGCTCATGTATGTTACAAAGCTCACACTGATGAAACTACTAGTAAGAATTATCTATGCTATTGACCTATATATCTCTCTGTGGACCCATCTAGCAAGGGGTGGTGAGGGTGTACCATACCTAAATGTAGAAAATTGAGGTTAATATTGAACTACCTATCTCTCTATGGTCCAACCTAGCAAGGGGCGGTGAGGATGCACGAGACACAAATGTAAAAAAATGAGGTGGGGATAGATGGTTTTCCTTGCAACATTTTAGGAAATTACTTTCTTCTTCCGTATTATACTATGAATAATAGGAAGTGGAGCTAAGTCCATGATTGGACTCCCACTCCAAGGAGCACCTTTCCTTTCTCAAAGAAGAACTAAATGAACTAAACAAAATAAGCAAGCTACCTCCTTATTATGGTGTGATGTGAAGCTGAATGAAATCAAGAGCATTGATAGAAGGAATTGATAAAAAAAATGGAAAGGATCCAAAGATCAGGGATATGACGTGAGCCAACCTAAGCTAAAAAATAACGAAAATGAAGAAAACAAATTATCATTACCTATGATTGACTTTCACTTTCCCACACTCTAGGGAAGAATATGAACACTTTCTCCAATGGAAACATAAAATCCTTGGTAGTTCGATCTTCCCCAAAATGAACTCCAAGAAAACACCTTAAGTAGGGAAGAATTCAAACTAGAGTTGAAGGGAAGAATAATTATGCCAATGTTGATGTGTTTCCATACTTGTCTAGTGAGCCCCACTCTATTTATGAGCACTCTATTTCTGAGCCATGTGAAGTTTTTTAACACAAGTTTGGACATTGTGCCTCTCAATTTCCTGAGAAGAGGGGAAAGTGTAAGAAACAATTTGCAGGGAGTGAAAAAAATTATGTAAGAGAAAATGATCTTGCATAGAGATTGGAGACAATTACAGTTCTGAGGGATGTAGAACTGGCTATCTATGGAGGAGAACGAGAAAATGGTCCAGAGCGAAAGGGCGAGACAAGAAAAAGATAAATAACAAAAAAAAAATCTATGCAACACAGGTCATTCATGCAAATGGGACCATATAACAACATCTGTAGCTCATCGATCACAACCATAGCGAGAAGTTTGATTAATCACATATTTTATATTATTTAATTTAATTAAATATTGATTATCATGCCATGTGCTTAACATGCACTACATCACTACATGCATGAAATTTTTAGGATTTTTTATAACATGATGTTAGTCAACATTAAGAAAACCCTAGTTTCTTTCATTATTAAGAGAACTGGTTGTTGGTTACACAATTCTCTATTGTGCGAATGAATATTATAGCGAATGGTTTTTGTAGGCATTTGAAAGAGGGTGGAACCAAAAGCTCTGGTCGAAATATGCAGGGAGAGGATTGAGCGGTGGATACAAGAAGCATGTTAGGATTGCTATGGAGATTCTCATGCGTCCTCATCTACTATTTTTCTATTTCTTGATGAGACGACTAGTGGTCTCGATAGGTTATTCTTCTAAATATATTTTATTCACAATTTTCATTACATTTTTAAATATCGCGTGTACTACCTTCCCAAAATAAGATTATCCTCCCAAAATGTAGTCTAGTTTCTCATGTTTCCAACTCTTGGAATAATATTATCCTCCCAAAATAAGAAAGGAGAAGAGAAATATGTTTGTTGACATAAAAAATGATGGAGAAGAGAAATATGTTAGTTCACATACAAAATCATTTCAGATGGAGTTGGCTTTAAATTTAAAATTCCAGCAAACCACAAGAGATTTTAGTATTCTATCCTTTAGAACAACACTAAAACTTTCATTTTTCATAAACATAACAAAATAAAAAATTATGACAATGAAATTGTCCTTTTCAGAAACATAACAAACTAAAAAATTATTTGGAACACATGGCGTTAATATTCGTAACATAATTAAATTGGAAAGCCTTAAATCAATACACTAGCCCTACTTTCAAACACTTAGAGCACACCCAAGCATAATCTAGAGTGGGTTGATTTCACAAATTTGAATTGGTTTCATGAATTTACTATTTTAGTTTGGTTTGCATTCCATGCCATGCCATGAAATCAATGCATTAATATTTCTTCCCTAATTTCTCCTTTGACATGCCTGGCAGGGACTACCACTGCCACCATTCCTTGTTGAATTAAGTCTTGTATTATAGTTCTAAGCTAATCATTTCTAACCATATACAAGAATAAAAATTTCCCAATATAAAGAAGTAAATTTTGTATACATAAGTTTCTTTGTTGGAAAAATTAATTCCAACCATTTTCTAGGTGTCCATCCACTTGTCATAATTAGTTTGAGTTTAGTCTAGTTCAGTTGAGTTATAATTGAGTTCCAATTCAATCAATAATTGTTGTTTTCCCTTATGTAAACTTATTTAACAATTACTAATTAAAGAGAATATGGATTTTTTCACCGTTTATTATTTCAAGTTTATTATGCTTCTCTAGTTTTCACCTCATCTAGTCTTTAACATCATACCAGAGTGGGTGTGCATAAAAATCCATGAAGGAAACATAGATCAACAAGTTGAGGAGGAGAAAAACACAACTATGAAGAAAGCACTCCTCTCAAGAACCCAGTTGCTACGTAGCTAGTGAAGGAAGGCTGATTTTTTTTTTCCCTTAGCGAGTTCACACTAACACATCCTAGAGAGTTAAATTACAATGTTATTCTCCACCACTTTCACACTTTTTAGAATAATTTAGCCCCATTTCAAGCCTATGTTAAACAAATTACCTTTTGAATGCGTGAAACTATTAAAAGTGCTTATGTATTTTTAAAAGTCTATGCAATTTTTAAAAGATTTGAATGATATTGCTTGAGAGGGCTCATATGATTTTAGTTTACTTGAATATATTTTTATTCAAAAAAAATTCAGAGTTTAAAAAGGAGAGGCATATTAAAAAAAAAAAAAAATCATTGTTGTTAATATTAGTGTAAAATGTTTTTTTTCATTAAATTAAAAAGGGATGATTTGCAAGTGTTTCCTGCGTGAAAAATTGGATAAATATTGTATTGAAGATGAATCCATATGAGACTCTTGGGCCACCATTGTTTCATGCCTAACTATGAGCCACATCCAGAGCCAAAATTGAAAGCCAATTTTTTTTTAGTTGTGGAGTAGAGAAGACACCACAAAGGCGTTTTTACTGCAAGTAGTCGCTATGTTTGTAGGTCTATTTGTTTCTTAATCCATAGTCATTCAGCACTCAAAAAATGGGAAAATCTAATAGGATAAGACAATAAAAGCAACAACAAGAGTTGTTTGAAATTTATTTGAATGAGTTGGAAGTTAAAAGGTAAAAGAATTCATTCACATTAAAATTCATAAAATAATGTGTAGATGAAAACATGCTTCCCCTTATTGTAGATGCAAAGACAACCAAACATGCTCGGGACACTCCTGAGAGGCATTTTGGTGTTAGGGGGAGTATTTAAGTTGAATATGAATGTGGATCTATAACAACATATTTATAGCAAGATGAAGATATTGGTGAATACCACTTTGAAGCGGAGAAAATGTTGATGATGTGTTACCAAAAACAAAGAAAGAGCACAGAGATGCTCATGAATCCCATTTTGCATAATCATAAGTGGATGAACATTTAATTAATCCAACAACAAACCTTGTTGATGAAAGTGAAGATGCCATTGGAGCAGCCAATGGTATGGTGAATCCAACAATTAAAATGTGTGATGTTGTCTTTTATGAAGAACATATAGCCAAAGATGAGTGATTGCACATGATGCAACAAAAAAATATCATAAATATGATGTTATCTAGGGATAGAAGCCCATTTGGGTCTGAAAACCAAGTGGAAGACAACCTGACTGCAACAACACAAGTTAGTAAATAAGTGAAAGCGACAGAGGAAAATAAGGAAACACAAGAGAAGAAATCTCTCATTGCAGAGCAGAAAAAATAGAATCGATCTAGTTCTGCAAATATTTTTAAACTTAACCTTGATGTTTAATGTGAAAATATTAGCAATAATTAGGAAGAAGCAATCAAATTTGAAGAATAATTAAGGTTCCTTGAAGCATGACTTGCAACACCATGTTTTAATGAAGTCTCGATAGAAGTTGCAATAATCAATGTTGAAGACAACATGGACATTGTACAAAATGAAAATGTTAATGAAATTTTCATGCATTGGAGTCGTGAAGGGTTAAAATTTCATTGTCATCTTATGTTGTAGCAAATTGATGTTCAAAAAAATGATGATGAAGATCAAACTACAAAAGATAACACGTGGCCACAATACAGATACAATCCTACTTTTGAAAAAGTAGAGGACATACATGGAAAAATTGGAATAATGGAAGAGCTACACTAGAAAATAGAATTTTAAGCTTAAAACAAAAAGAAAAATTTGAAGCAATTCAGAGGCTACAAGATTTGGAAGAAAAAAGAAAAGGAAATCCAACCTAAGTGTTGATGTCAAATTTTTTTAATCATACTTGCCTAACTAAAACTTAGATCAACAAAAAACTTGGTTTAAATTTTTTTTGTTTTAATTAAGGGGGAGTGTTGGAGAAACTAATTCAAACCACATGTTAGGTGTCAATCCAGGTGTCATAATCAATTTGATTTTAGTCCATTTTGGATCAGTTATAGTTCAATTCCAGTCTAATCATTTGTAGTTGTTGTATCCTTTGTAATCTTATTTAATAGTTGCTGAGTAATGAGAATATGGATTTTTTCTCCATTTCCTATTTTGAGTTTATTTTTCATCTCTTTTTTCTGCCTCATTCAATATTTAACATGCCTAACTAAACTAACACTTATAACAATTTTTAGAATGCATTTTACATTTGAAGCATACAACCCATGCAAATTTTTACACTCGTATAGTGTAGGTCATTGGTTGTGCCATACAACACAACTCATGCAACAATTCCTTATAGGGTCATAAGTGAACTTAGATGGTGCACATCCAAAAAACCAATTATATTGCTTTACGCATTTGTTTTCCATAAGCCATAATCCTTGTGTCACACTTCTCTGGTGCTCCATGACCATTGCATTCCATTAGTTACTATGTCCATAGGCATGGTTTATTTTAGAACAAAGCTTCCACAATTTTCATTAAAAAAAAAAAAATTGTATGGCTATTCTAGATTTTCATTTAATAATGCAAGAATATTCTAACACAATCTAATATTTGAAATCAAAGATTTCTTGACTTTCTTTGCATTTCAAAATTTATGCAGTTTGTTTGTTACCTCCACTGTGTCCTCATAGAGTCTTTTTCATCATGATGATATGTCTAACCCATTTTCATGAATAATGAGGGCTGATGTGGCATAATTACAAAACATGGTTGTCAAAATAAGGACAAATTCTGAGTGGTATAAATTTTGCGTATAGACTCTAATTGATGTGATTCATACGTTGTTGGAAAGGTATGCGTGTAAAATACTGTTATAGGGTGTCATGCATAATAGGAGAATTTTTACCCCTAAAAATGCCATTTGATGCCTCAACATGCTTCTGGAAGGTTTTAGACCCCAATCTTCCAAACTCGAACCCACTAGTAAAAATGGCCATGTGAGTTGATTCCTTCACTTTTTCTACTCTAAAATCATGAATATGGATGAAAAATAATAATAATATAATATGGATCACTCATGCCACTAGTTATTTCTAGCAAAAAAATTAGTGTACACTGATATCTCCTCAACCACCAACTTAGGTCCATGAGGAATCTTTGTAGGGGCATGTGGTGGCTGAAGTCATCTTGTGTCATCCATGTCTATCCAACATGGTTTGAGCAGAATAACGTGAAATACAAGATGATCATTCACTTGGAACAACAACTATAACCAATATATGACATCTATGATCCTCTCATGTACTTTGAATAAACCCTCAAACCTCAACACTAAATATGGAGCCATCTTAGCCAATTTCTTGAACTAATATCTACCTAGCCTAATGACAACCTAATCTTCCATGTTGAAGTTTATGTCACATTTTTCACGATCTTCCAACTACTCGATCCTATCATTCACACTATTCAAATGAACTTTGGCCATTTCCAACCTATCGTATCAAGAAGTAATGTTTTTTCTAAATCATTGGGGATTAATGCCATATGTCACTTTGCAGAGTAATGATAATATAAAAAATATTATTACACCTAATTTAAGAAGAAACTATGGTGTGGTAAAGGCTCAGAGGATAAAAGAAAATTAATATAGTATAGAGAGGCAACCAACCCTAACATAAAAATATCAAATGTTTCTTTATGTTTTCACGAAGAAGAAATTTAACATTTCTAAACTAATGAAAAATGGTATTAGCTCAGTATTGAAACAAGGTGTTCCATGATTTCCAAAATGACACGGGTCCAAAGAATTTGTCCTTTAACATTAAGTGAGTTAAAAATAAAACTAATTTCTCTTAAAATATAATTCATACATATATATCATATAATTTATACATATATATTAGATCACAATTTCGAAATAAATATTACAATACCAATCTTCTTAACCATACTCAAAACTATAATGCTTTATTTTGTTAATTTTGTTAAATAAATAACCTTTGCAAATAAGGTCAATCCACATAGTTGGTTACAAAATGAACTTAACACCTTGAAATGAAGGGATAAACATAAAGTGTAAATAAAATTTTGTGAGATAGGTTGGGGGTGTATCGTGGCGGAAGCTTAATGGTCTAGGACATATTATTACGCCTAAATGAGGCTAATGAAATTGCATGAAATATGATTGCATGAAATGTATTAAGATGAAGGTTTAATAATTCACTTTATATTAGAAAATATTTCTATGCAGTCACATAAAAACAACCCACATATCTTTCTTATTAAAATTTTAATTTATTAAAGGAGATATGTATTCACTTGAGAGAATGGATAGGTAATGGAAGAAAACCGGATTATTAGGGGAATTTTGAGGTCTAAAATGGGCCTCCTATGGAAAGTATAAAATAATAGTGGAAATAATAAAATAATATTACATTACAAAATATAAAATTTTAGAGGGAAAAAAGAATAAAAGAATAATAAAAGAATAAAACTATTTTTTCAACTCATATTTTCAAATTATCTCCCTAAGTTTTAACTCAAATTTCGAGTGGAAACAGTCATTGGAAGTATAATTTAATTTATCATCCAAACAATACCAATGTTGTAGACTTTCGATGGACCCTGCTACATGAAAAATGAGGAATACATGAAAAAAGTGATTGCAATCACATTCTTTCATGTATTTCTCCTTTTTCGGGTAGGAGGGTCCATCGAAAGTATGCAACATGGGTACTTCTTGGATGAGAAATTAAATTTTGCATCCAACAAGTACTCCCACTCGAAATTTTAGTAAAAACTTAGGGAGATAAATTGAAAAGTTGTTCTACTATTTTATTAATTTTTATTATTTTAACTTTTTTAATCCAAAAATGGTGAATCATCCCCATGGTTGACATCATCATCTTGAATCATATTGGTTCTTATAAAGTTTATTTTGGTTTTAAATTTTTCTTAAGAGGCCCATTTTAAAAGACAAAATTCCCCTAATGAGGTCATGGATGAAAACTATTGCCAGAGAACTAATAGATTGCATTTCTGATAGTTACAATCCTTCTTGCGAGCATTTACATATAGATTTTCAAGCCAATGGTCATAAACATCCTTTCATATTTTAAGAGAGATACCTATAGGTAGATTGAAGGCATTTTTCGTACTATATTTGATCCCTAATCCTCTTTCAATACTTGTTAGACAAGGCAACTCACGAAGTGGCATATAAGGTCAACAACTGCCTTGCATGTTACAACCCTCTCCCTTACAATTGACAAGGTAGCATTTAAATTTCGCCTGGTTGTAGAGAAAGGTCAATAGACAAACCTTTATGACATTCGAAGGAAAAATATATATAAATAAAGGAGGGACCTGAAGGAATTTTCCTTCATGGCATGGGCAGGTGATAAAAAAAAATGTGGAATGTCAAGTTCTTGTCCTTATCCTTATCCTTTTCTCGACCCCACCAAGAACAAGACGACATCGGTGAGACAATAATCTCAGTATCCGTGATCGACACTACATAATGTCAAGGGAAACCAATATTTCTTGATTTATTTATTCATTACTGCATTCATTGGTATAGACTATTCGTTTGATTTTGTATTTGAGTGCATCTAATGGGTGACATACACTACCTTGTGCATCCAATGGGTGATATACACTATCATGTGTATTGATAGCTAATAGCAAGACCTTATCCAAGGGGTGACACATACTGACTGTGAATTAATGGATATAAAGCTTGAAAAATATTTATAGCAAATAGCAAGACCTTACCCAAGATATTATCCATTGACTTTGGATATGCCGGTTTACAAATTCTTTATTGTTCTAAAAAAAAATTATATGGTACATTTTTTTATTGTTCTACTGCAGATTTATATGGCCAAAATTATTTATTGTTCAAATAAACATTTATATGAATTTTTCTAAGTAATTAGTATAGATATGTTTTAACCACAGATTTAGGAGATTTCTTTAGCATACCACTTTTAAAGTGCAAAACTTGGAAAAATATTTGCATCGAGAGAGATTTGATATCACTGCTTGATACATGGATACTTATTATTTATATCTATATATACAACATGTGAAATTTTTAAAAAAATGTTTGCATTTAGGGAGATTTAATATTACTGCTTGATACATGGATACTTATTCTTTATCTCTATATATACACCATGTAAAATTTTCCAATGTTTAAATTTCATTTTTGAATGCATAAATAGATTTAATGCTTTAAAAAACTCTTAGCACTTGGATTGTGTAATGTAGCTTAAACTTACAATTCTAACAATTATTTGTTAAATTTTAAACAAAATATAAGTTAAATGAGATTAAAATATAAACTACAAAAATTATAAATACTTTAACCCTAAAAATTATTGAAAATTTCCCAAATAAATTTACCCAAAACAACCCATCAAACTTGCTAGCTATAAGAAAAAAAACCTCTATACATTCCCTAAAACTTCATTCCCAGGCACAAAGCCATATCCAATTGTGTGGTTTGGACTTCATGCCCACGCACAAAGCCATAGCCAATTGTGTGGATCCAAACCACCAAGTACCAAGCATCTTCCTCCAGCTCTGTAATCACTCTTAATTGCCAAAAGTATTCTAGATTCCTAACTTAGTTCCTTTCACATCCTCCCAAAACATAATCTCGGGACCAAAAAAAATCTCTTGCCACCTCCATTTATCCCTTAAAAATCATCAAAATATCTTCCCATTGTGACTTACCAACCAAATCTTCAAATCCTCCCCAATCGACATCTTTTTCCCTTTTAAAGCCTCACATATCTCGCTAATGTCAAGGTCTCATATCCTCCTCCCTTTACAAGATAAGACAAGATATTGGGTCTTGCCAATTAATTAAATACAGATTAAAATATCAACTAAAAATAACATAATAGAATTTTACTAGATAAAAAAAAAGATATCGAGTCTTGCTAATTAATTAAATACACAATAAAATATCAACCAAACATCACAAAATAGTGTCAATATCAACTAAGCATAACTGAAAAATTAAGTTCGTAATAAAGAACAAAGACTTGCATAAATTACGGTGGGTGGTAACCATTATTAAGTCTACAAGATTATATTTTTACTCCTATTTATTAAAGTATTGAAAAACACATAAATAATGGTGTACAATAACAACTCCTAGCATATTTATTTTGATCTAGTTCATATCCATTTTTTTTACAAATACTTGCTTAAATTACAGTGGGAAGTAACTTATGGTAAATATGTTATTTACGATAGGATGAGTTATTTTCAAGGATTTTAATTTTTGGGTAAATCATGGCATAAATGCTGCAACTACATTAAGAAATTATGGCAATTATCCACATAGCATTGTGTTGTGCAAAGGCTACAATAAGACTAATAAGACTTATGGTCCAATCTAATATTTGAAAAAAAATGTTTTCAATAACATTGAAAAATAAATATTTGTTTTTCAAACTTAAACATTATAACTTGTATAATAAAAAATAAACTAATACTAATCAATAAATAAAATACTAGTCAATACATAAAACCATTACTCACATTTTATTTTAACAAAAACTAATAATACACTTAGCAATATAATCACTTTATAAAAATAAATGTTTTTAATAAATCGGAATAATTAACACAACTATATAATACATATATTATTCTTCAATATGTCATGCTTAATCCAAACAGTTTAGAGACAACAACTAACAACATATGATTACTTTTATTTCCATATAGTTAGGCAGTATGCATATCATAAGAAACATGATACAAATCATGCATATCATGGTCAATATTCATATTCATATTCATATGCATATAATTTTAAAAACTCTCAATCATCCCTATTTTATATATATTATTTTTTTGAATAAATAACAAAAATAATTAGAAAATAGTTTTTATTATAATTAAATGTATTTACATTTTTTTATAGCTATAATATTAATATAATTTTAAGGTCATAATTAAGTTATAAATCAAATTGATGTATAATATATTTTTGTTTATATTAGAGTGACCAATATCTAAAAACTGTTTTAATTTGTCAGACATAAAATCCCCATGGAAGTAAACTTTTACAAACAAAAGAACTTGATCTTAGAAAAACATAAAGTTGATATTTTTTCTAGAATTCAAATAATTAATGAAATGTCTTATGAAATAATGATAATATGGAATACCTCTATCATATAACCCACTCTACTTCCATTAACATGTTCTTTATCAAGGTGTTATATAAAAAGGTGTAACATCTCCCAATTTGATTTTTTTTTTTTTTTTCTTCTAATTATAGTGACATCTCTAACTTGTGATTCTAGTTAGACTAACATCCATCACATTCTGACGTTTTTATGTTTCTAACATCTTACTGTGTCACTATTTACTCATTTACATTGTATGACATTATTTCCGAGTTCTCCTATGTCAGCTACGATTTCTATCATCCAACCTTACTTCTTTAATGATTGAATTATCGTTTTCTCCATAACATTTCTATGACATAATAGGCTTAGAAGCCCTACTAAATTTTAATTGGCATCACAACATGATTATTATAATTATGATAACTCCTCCCACTATATAAAACTTTTCAACCCTTAGTCCGTTTTAGTCTATACTTTTATTGGGTGTTAATTTAAGAAATTCCATACTTTAAATCAAATCTTCTTTTCACATAATATTTCAATTATTCCACCCCATTATCTAATGGTTCTATCCATCTTCGGCATTATTTATTACCTTACACTTATATCCAACTTTTATTATTGTTCCAAATATAAACATGGTATATAAGGTATTTATGTCATTCACCACTACACATTGGTTTAAAATGTAACGCTATCTTACCATTCCCCCTCTACGTCACTCTTGACTCTCAACTAATGTAAACCCTACCTCATTTTGTTTAGATGGAGTGTTAGCTCACGTTACATTTATATGTGGACATTTACACCAAACCTTTATGTACCATTTAAAAATAAGCCACTTATTCTTGTAATGATGATATCGATTTCTTGTTTGATACTTTATTTATTGCTGTATGACGATACGTCACGTTAACCTACATGGCTTCACAACTTGACACCATAGGTATGGTTTTCTTCGGAACCCTAATTATGTATTTAAATCGCACCATTAGTTTTATTGACCACTGACCATATTATTAAAATCTTATATTTTACGCCATGGAATTCTCGGTGTCAATTCGGTCGTCCAACTCACACAAGAGTATTTATTTGGCTGTCAATTGTGATACGTAACTAATCTTCCCGAGATTAAATTTTAGTCAGACATTAATTATGATTGGTTACTTAGTGTTTTGATGCACCAAATCATAGTTGGTGAATTTCTCGAATTGCGTTGGCATTAAATCCTTTTGTTGTACCTCTTCACATGGCACCCTCATTCTTTTATCGATGTGCTCATCCGAGGGAGGATTTCCAATCCATTTACATGTGGACAGTAGAGATCTAGGTTCCATTTAGATTTTCAACATGTATAAGAAGTTTGGTTTTTGGTTTACGGTCTTTCTCATTAGGTTTCCAACCCAACTCTGGCCACGATTATTTGGGACTCACTTCTGCAATGTAGGTAGCTTAGCAACCATACAAGGCCGAAGACATTGATGGCCTTCTACCAACGAGGTCTTTCCAAGATAGTTCCAGCTAATACGTTATCCTTCTTACGATAATTACTCAACTGGCTAATCGTGGCTTGAGATGTATCTTCACTCTTTCACATTTCATTCAATTACTTATCCTGGTCTTTATGATTTTACCTAGTAAGAATTTAATAAACTCTTCCATTTCTCTTTTTTCTGTTACATTTATAAGAGGAAAATCATTTTCTCAGTAATTTCGGATTTGCATATTATTACTATTAAATGCAAAACTGAGTTGCTGAGTATTCCTTGATTTAACCCAAATTTTTCTTTGTCCATGGCCATAATATATGAGATATACTCGTTTTATTCCTGGAGCGGCACCAGGGTAAGAATTTCCTCTCAAATGTTTTAAGCTACAACCCATAATCGTATTTGTGGTTTTCTTTCCGAATTCAACTTTGTGGGAACCACACTATTTTGCGGCATATGTCTATATTGTGGAACACCAATGTGTTAAGGAAAGAATGGAACAATAATTGGTAACACTACTTTCACCAATTCGTAGTTTTCCTAATGGTAGATAAAATAACAATCTCTTAGATTTTCAATGTTAATCAAATTCTTTGAGCTTTAATTTCAACATATCGATTTCTTTGAGAATTTAGTTGGAATGGGAATTCCTGGAAGACAATTTTCGACTGACTGATTTTACAGTGTAGGAATGCGTATTTTATTTATACACAGTTTATTTCATCTTCCTACTTTTAAATTAGATTATAATTATCATCTTTCGTTATCCTTTCAGGGTTGTTCCATGAAATTCAACAATGGCTAGCAAGCTTCCTGCTGCTCCATGCCGATTCCTACAGTTGTCGAATTTCGTCATGGGTAAGTTAATGAATGATTAATTCATTGTGTTTAAAGTTGAATTTTAGGATGTTGTAATCCTCCCATAACTGAAATCTCAGTCTTGGGTATTCTACCCAAGTATAAGCCGAACTATTCTTTCATTTATTTTTACTTAAAAATCATTTGTGAGTTTTCTTATTGGTGATCTCTCTCGATGTTTTGTCTCTTCCTCGGAGACATTCTATTTCAGTATTAGCACTCAGATATCTCCTTTGTTACACTTCTAAATGTTTCTGAGTGTTATTACCCAAGAGGTTTATCTTGCTATATTTGAACATTCTGGAACCGGCTTATACATTTCTTTTCTACCATCAAAATCTCAAGAATGATTTTTTATGGTTTGAGTTCAGTACAGATACTAATTTCGCTCATCTGTTAATTACAGGTAAATGTGATGAGATCTTTTAATAAGGTAATTTAACTAATTTCTTAGTTATTTAAATTCTACTTCATTTACATATCTATAGAATTTTAATTCCCATTATTACTGCTAAGACTTTGACTTCCAAATTTGTCCATATGCAGGTATGTCAATACCTTACTTGTAATTTGGACTTGGTATAATTCTGTGGTTCCTTGTTACTAGCTTCTGACCCTTAGAATCTTAATATCCAGGTGGTTTTAGATACATTTTCTTATTTCTGTTATGCAGCCCCCTGCATACATTATTTCCAGCTAGTATTTACTCTTTCTTGCAAGGAACTGAGCGTCTCTGTATAACTATTTTACAACTAAATCTTGTTTGATTATAAATTTTACAGCTTGTATTACTCATAAATATGTATTGTATGGACTGATCCATTAATATTGTTGAGTACTTAATGTACAACTTTCATCTTCTTCGTGGATATTATTTTCTTCTTCATTTTACTATTGTTGTTCGACTGTCTGAAAAATTTGCATGCAACCATAATTTCATTTCTTTCTATATAAAGATTTGTAGTCAATGGAAATGTTTTTTCAAAAGTGTACTATAGTGTATTCCATTTACTTAACCTTCTATATATATATTTATTGACCTGTATACTCTAGCATTCTTTACTTTCGATTAAAGTACTGGAATATGCTATTTTATAACATAAATTCACTTATAGCTCTAGTATAAGAGTATCCTCTAAAGCATATGTATGTATAGGCTCTTCTGTCTAATGAATTCTAGTTTAGCATTTATCTTTCTAAATATAACACAAAGTTTGGTTAACTATATATTACATAACTTCCTTTCACTATGCCATACATAATTTTATTTTCCATGTATATTCATTTCTTTTTATAGTTGGTTTTAAACTAAAATGTATGGCTTAGTAACTTAATACTAATTTATCCGGATAAAATATCAGCTTCCTGTGAGGTACCTAACCTTATATCTAAACCGTATGCTAGTTTTAGACATTCGGAGAGTTGGTTATCCACAAAAGTATGCATGTACAACCAGATGGGACACACTATTTTATTTCAGTCAACCTGTTAAAGATACAAGCCTTCCATACTTGTTTCTAATTCACCTAACTTGCATAGCGTAAACTACTATCTAGATACATAACTTCATATAGATATAAATATTTTACTCACAATAACTCATAACAGAATTAATGTATAATTTAAAACAAAACAAATTAATTGTGCATACCTCTTAAGGTAGACTAGTTGCCTCTCAACCTTAGAGCTCTTTCTCCACAGCTCACCCCTGAGTAGCGATCTTTTTCTCCAGTGATAGACAACCTCTTTTCTATCCTGAATATGCTTCTATAAGCTTTCTTTCCCCATCCTGTTTCCCTTAACTACGTCTAGTTAATTCAGGATGTTGTTTTACTGTTTGCCTAGGCTTTCCCTTTGTTTCTTCCATAAAGGTTCTTTTGAAGCTAGATTTTCTTCTTTCAGCTTTATTCCACCTCTTCCCAGTAATTTCCTCTTTATTGGGGCACTTTTTAGATTTTTATCTCCAATATAATTTTAGAATTTACTTTATTCCTTCGAAGGATTTTTGGAAGTATGGGAAAGTCTTACAACCTTATCCATCCTCATGGATTTGGTTTCCAGATCTCTAATCATAATCTAGTCATTGCACATTAATTTCTATTTTATTTTATTAACTTAATTTAATAAAGTATATCCATAATCAATATGTTCTTTGGGGTCCACTTTGACCCTTAGAGTCTTTAACTTCCTATTTTTGAAAGAAGAAATTTCGGGACATTACATACTCCCCTTCTAAAGTTGAACACCATCCTCGGTGTTATCAATTTCGATGTTGATTTCTCAACTCGGGACGAAGATTCTTCTTTCATCTTTTCCTCTAGTTCACAACAGTTTCTTGAGAGTACAAGTACTGTCCTCTATCTTTACTCGACATACTGCTATACTCTGGAATTTTACTTTCTTCCTGATTCATTATAAGAAGTATATCTAGAAGAATCTTTTATTCTTGTTCTGTCTATCCATAGTTTAGATCAATTCACATGAGTAGTATCATATATATATATATATATTGATTAGAAATAATCATAACAATATTCTGAACTTTAATATTTTCAATAAATTCACTTGTTAGCAAAACCCTTCAATATTCATAGTAGTATAGTGCAATTTTAGCACAACTACTTATCATTCTATGCTTTTTGGTGACACTTCCTCCTCACATAAACATGGTCTAGTTTGACATTTTTGGTGATTTTCTCTGAACGTATTTTCATTTTGACTCCTTTGATCGGAGTGGTCCACTTTCTGTTACACTTTTCACACTTCACAAAAAAAAGCACTTCTTCATTAGAAGTTCATAAATATAGAAAACCAACCTTGTGATATGCAGAGATGCTGCTTACCTTTTCCTAGTTCATACATGCACTTCATGTACTTAATACTTGATTGATTTCCTTAATCGATTCAGATGGTGATAATCATGCTCAATTTCAACTTAATACTAGTTTGTGTGTAACTCAATTTCCAGTTTACACTTGAACTTTACCTCATCAAGTGTATCAGTTATTACCTTACCTCTCAAAACTGCATATCAGTTTACAGTTCGGCCTTGAACACATTGACCATTTTTTTACTATTTTATTAATGTTTGTTTCTAGTTCAACCCATTGCTAAGCCAACCAATTTCAATTTCTTTATTCAACCAAGTTCCTATTTCCATTCTGAAATAGGAATAGGATCCAAAAAAAAAATTTATTTTATTATTTTATTTTTATTTTATTATTTTATTATTTTTTTTATTTTTTCTGATACTTATGTTTCATTGTCTCTTAGCAACCTTTTCCACATAGGATTTTTCACTACTCTTTCCTCATACCAAGTCAAATATATCCTATTTTAGTTCATTGAATTTAATTTCAGTCATCAGTCTGCCCCATCTAAGGACATCTTATGGTAATTTTCTAAAATTTATGTTGTACTGGGGTCACATTATTAATATACTCTCTATTTTTACAATTATCAGCTACTCTTGATTCGAAATATCTATCAATATTTCAGTATTTTGCAATTTTACTTAAAGGTATTTCCCTACTTTACTGTTGCATTCATTCTACTTGTCTCACTTACACGAATATTCTTCAAAGTTTTAAAGACATTCCTCTTTTAAAGCATCCAAAAATCTCCTTTTCTTTTCCTTTTTCAGCTTCGAAGTTCCTTTCAAACTTATTAAGGAAATACAAACACCTAGTTTGCTTAAATTTTTCCCTATGTTTGAATAATTTCTAATTCAACTTTAGCTGTTCTGAATAAAAAACCCTTCTCACTTTACCTGAAGCATACATTTCAGCAGAAACCTTAACACTAAATCAATATAATTCTGCTCATGTCTAAATTTTTCTTCAATCACATGCTATAATCTCAACTGCTTTTACTCAAGCCTTAATATCACATACCATTGTTCAGACTGGGTCAAAATATTAGAATAGGATTAGTTGAAGTCTTTTATCTGTTCAAATATTTTGACCATTTTCCAGTCTATCTGTTTTTCATCTCCTTGTTGCTTACTGTGGAGAGATTTTTATTTTTTTTCTAGTATCCACATTTTATTTTATGGTGGAAATATCAGGACTACAATTCAATTCATGCTTACTTGATCTTTTCCTCACTCCATTATTCCTCCTTTGTCCGACTTTACATGACTTAACCATTGAGATTTTTTTATAAATTTCATTTTTGTTAATTCTATCATGTCATTTATGTCCTCTAGACTTTGCAGAATTGTAAGACAATTCCAAACTGTTATTTATATTCTTTTTTACTTGACACCTCAATTATCCATCCTATCCTTTAGAACTTCTAGGTCATACTTTATGTATATTATTCTTTATACAGTTCTTCTTTAATTATCATTATATGATAGTTTATTGACCATTTATCCTGAGACTATTCCTTCTTGAACATTGGTTTATTCATTTTCCAGTAGTATATACTTACTTTGAAGGTTCCAAGTTTCATTTTGACCAGCATTACCATTTCTCCTAGTAGGTATATCCTTGGCCTTACACTGTTTCTATTCAAGAACTTGTTATTGCCATTTTAATTCTTACAATATTGGGTTATTCAGCCTATAAACTCTACAGATTGGTGTAACCCATGGTTTAATATTCATTTAATAATCAACTTTCCCTTTGGGGAAATTATATGAGGAATTTCATTCGAAATTATCTCCTTATTCCTTTTATTGATTGGTAGATTTTCTACCAGTTTCTTTTTCAAGTTGTTGTCTTACTTCTACAGTATACATTTTTTCAGCCTTTTCTTACTGACCTATGTCATATTACTGGTTTTCCATCAGCACAGATACCCTGTAATATTTTCTCTCAACAATTTGGTAGGTCCTTATTGTTGTTTACCCAGTTTATTCCTATTACCATAGCATAAGAATAAATAACTAAAACATTTAACTCTAACGAAGGTTCTTTATACTTGTTTACCTTTCAACAATCTTTGGAAATATTTTATGGCAATTCTGTACACAATTCCAGCTTGCTAGAATATTTCTTTCTTTTTCTAACCCACTTCTAAGTTCATCAACCAGAACATATTGCTTATAATGCATGTCTGTAAATTTCTTTTCATTTTTCCTACAACAGATTTTTTTATATACTTCTACTGATAGAATTTTTATAAAATTTCAGTTATGTATAACTTTCTTGGCCACATTTTATTTCTAAAGGTATGAAAACCACAATAAGTGGTTCAATATTCCTTCCACTCCACACTTCTCATCAACCTTTTTTCTTGTTAATCATAGTTACTTTATTCTGCAATTATTAGCTCTTAGTATTACTGGTTTTATGAAATTCAGGAGACAAAATCCCTCATCAATCTCCTTATAGCTAGTAGGTAGGCAATTTTTTTTAACATTTCCCTACCTTTACCTTGCTATAACAATTATCACTTGTACTGATATTCGAATTGACTATATCATCGTTATTCCATTTATGGAACCTTCCCTTTCTAGAATATCCACAACACATATATAAGTGGGATTCTAAAGTTGAGGAGTTATTTCTTACTTATTCTTTATGGACATTTTGTATGTTAATAGTCGGTTTCTTTCACTAACTATTAATAACACTTCCTAAACTTCACCTCCACCTTAATTGTAATCAATTATATTTTATAATACTTATATTTCATTAAACATATGAATATAACATACAAATCGAACCCTTTATACAACTCCTTCAATGTCCCGTGGAGTAAAGGTATCTTGGTATTCTATATTATTCGATATTATGTTTAAAACCTATTGTTTATTTCTCAATTTACCATGCAAACTCAACCTTCGTAATATTTCCACATCTCACCTTATAATTTATCCATCAAGTTAAGAGAATATGTGACCCATTGTTACTTGTTTTCATATTTGCCTATTTTACCTTACCATTTTAAAAATTTATGTTTTCTTTAGAAGCCAAACTTCTATATAATCCTCCCTCTTTCCATCATAGGAGGAAGGCTCAATTAATTTTTTCTGGAATTCACCCTGAAATTACTTATTCTTCCTAGACTGTTGTCTCGAGGCATCGTCTTCCTTAGAATCTTCTGAGTACTTTACAGTTCCCTTTTCTCTTTGCTTTCGATGCATCATAGTCATCAATGGAATATTTGGATCTGCTGGGTTTTATCCACAGCCAGATCCCCATACAAATCATCCCCTTTACTCATGGTTCATGGTTGTATGGTTCAACTTTATTTCACAGTTCATGAATTTAAACATTAGTGAAAATTAAATTTAACAAAATTTATAGTAACAAAAATTTTCTGGTGTGAGCACACATTTTTTCCCAGTTTTTTAACATGGGTTCTGATACCATTTGTAACAACTCCCAATTTTTTTTTTTCTAATTATAGTAACATCTCTAAATTTTTATTCTAGTTAGACTAACATCCGTCACGTTCTGACATTTTTCTATTACTAACATCTTAATATGTCATTGTTTACTCATTTACATTGTATGACATTATTTCCGAGTTCTCCTATTTCAACTACAATTTCTATCATCCAGCCTTACTTCTTTAATTATTGACTTATCGTTTTCTCCATAACATTTCTATGAAATAATAGGTTTAGAAGCCCTACTAAATTTTAATTGGCATCATTTCATGATTATTATAATTATGATAACTCCTCACACGATATAAATTTTTTCAACTCTTAGTCCCTTTTAGTCTATACTTTTATTGGGTGTTAATTTAAGAAATTCCATACTTTAAATCAAATCTTCTTTTCACATAATTATTTCAATTATTCCACCCCATTATCTAGTGGTTCTATCCATATTCAGCATTATTTATTACCTTACACTTATATCCAACTTTTATTATTGTTCCAAAGATCAACATGGTATATAAGGTATTTATGTCATTCACCACTACACGTTGGTTTAAAATGTAACACTATCTTACCATTGCCCCCTTTACGTCACTCTTGACTCTCAACTAATGTAAACCCTACCTCATTTTGTTTATATGGAGTATTATCTCATGTTACATTTATATGTGGACATTTACACCAAACCTTTATGCACCATTTAAAACTAAGCCACGTATTCTTGTAACGATGGTATCGATTTCTTGTTTGATACTTTATTTATCAGTGTATGCCAATATGTCACGTTAACCTACATGGCTTCACAACTGGACACCATTGTTATGGTTTACTTCATAATTCTTATGTACTGAAAGTGTACCATTAAATTTTATTTACCACTAAGCATATTATTAAAATATTATATTATACACCATGGATTTCTCGGTGTAAATTTAGTCATCCTGATCACACAGGAGTATTTATTTGACTTTCAATTATAATATGTAACTCATATTCCCGAGATTACATTTTGGTCAGACATTAATTATGATCGGTTACATAGTGTTTCGATGCACCAAACCACAATTGGCGAATTTCTCGAATTGTGTTGGCATTAAATCCTTTTGTTGTACCTGTTCACGTGGAACACTCATTCAGTTATCGATGTGCTGATCCAAGGGAGGATTTCCAATCCATTGAAGCATGGACAGTAGAGATCTAGGTTCCATTTAGGTTTTCAACATGTATAAGAAGTTTGGTTTTTGGTTTACAGTCTTTCTCATTAGGTTTCCAACCCAACTCTAGCCATGGTTCTTTAGGACTCACTTCTATAATCCAGGGAGCTTAGCAACCATTCAAGGCCGAATACATTGATGTCATTCTACCACCGAGGTCTTTCCTAGATAATTCCAGGTAATACGTTTTCCTTCTTACGGTAATTACTCAGTCGACTACTTGTGGCTTGAGATTTATCTTCGCTCTATCACATCTTGTTCAATTACTTATCCCTGTCTTTATGATTTTACCCAGTAAGAATTCAATAAACTCTTCCATTTCTATTTTTTTTGTTACATTTATAAGAGGAAAATTTATTTCTCAGCTATTTCAGATTTGCATATTATTACTATTGAATTCAAAACTGTGTTGCTGAGTATTGCTTGATTTATCCCAAATTTTTCTGCGTCCATGGCTAGAATATATGTGGTATACTTGTTTTGTTCCTGGAGAGGCACCAAGGTAAGAATTTCCTCTCAAATGTTTTAAGCTACAGCCCATCATCGTATTTGCGGTTTTCTTTCTGAATTAAACTTTGTGGGAACCACACTAGTTTGCAGCATATGTCTATATTGTGGAACATGAATGTGTTATGGACATAATGGAATAGTAATTGGTAACACTACTTTCACCACTTCGTCGTTTTCCTAATGGTAGATTAAATAATAATCTCTTAGATTTTCATTGTTAATTAAATTCTTCGAGCTTTCATTTCAATATATCAATTTCTTTGAGAATTTAGTTGGAATGGGGATTCGTGGAAGACAATTTCTGACTGTCGGATTTTATAGTATAGGAATGCGTATTTTATTATACACATTTTATTTCATCTTCCTACTTTTTAATTAGATTATAATTTTCATCTGTCGTTATCATTTCACAGTTGTTCCATGAAATGCAGGAATAGCTAGCAAGCTTCCGGCTGCTCCATGCCGATTCCTACGGTTGTCAAATTTCATCACGGGAAAGTTAATGAATGATTAATTCTCTGTGTTTATACTTTACTTTTAGGATATTGTAACACTCCCATAACTGAAATCTCAGTCTTGGGTATTCTATCCGAGTATAAGCTGAACTATTCTTTCATTTCTTTTTACTTAAAAATCATTTCTGGGTTTTCTTATCGGAGATATCTCTCGATGTTTCGTCTCTTCCTCAGAGATATTCTATTTCAGTATTAGCACTCAGATTTCTCCTTTGTTACACTTCTAAATGTTTCTAAGTGTTATTATCCAAGAAGGATATCTTGCTATATTTGAACATTCTAGAACCTTCTTATAGACATCTTTTCTATCTTCAAAATCTCAAGAATGATTGTTTACGGTTTTAGATTCAGTATAGATACTAATTTCGCTCATCTGTTAATGACAAGAAAACGTGATGATACTTTTTAATAAGGTAATTTAACTAATTTCTTAGTTATTTAAATTCTACTTCATTTACCTATCTATATAATTTTCATTCCCATTATTACTGCTCAGACTTTGACTTCCAACTTCGTCGATATGCAGGTATGTCAATACCTTACTTGTAATTCAAACTTGGTATAATTCCATGGTTCCTTGTTACTAGCTTATGACCCTTGGACTCTTAATATTCAGGTGGCTTCAGATACATTCAGTTATTTCTCATATGCAACCCCCTGCATACATTATTTCCAGCTAGTATTTACTCTTTCCTGCAAGGAACTGAGCGTCCTCTGTATAACTGTTTTATAACTAAATCTTGTTAAACTGTAAAGTTTACATCTTGTATTACTCATAAATACGTATTGTATGGATTTCTCCATTAATATTGTTGAGTACTTAATGTACAATTGTCATCTTCTTCGTGGATTTTATTTTCTTATTCAATTTACTATTACTCTTTGACTGTCTGAAAAATTTTCATGCAACCATATCTTCATTTCTTTCTATATAAAGATTTGTAGTTAATGGAAATGTTTTTCAGAATAGTACTACAGTGTATTCCATTTATTTAACCTTCTGTATATATATTTATTGACCTGTATACTCCAACATTCTTCAATTTTGATTAAAGTACCGGAATATGCTATTTTCTAACATAAATTCACTTATAGTTCTAGTATAAGAGTATCCTATAAGGCGTATATATGTATAAGATCTTTTGTCTAATGCATTCTAGTTTAGCATTTATCTTTCTCAATATAACATAGAGTTTGGTTAACTATATAGTACATAAATTCCTTTCATTATGCCATACATACTTTTATTTTCCATGTATATTCATTTATTTTTATAGCGGGTTTTAAACTAAAATGTATGTCTTAGTAACTTAATACTAATTGATCCTGATAAAATATCAGCTTCCTATGAGGTACCTGACCTCAGATCTAAATCAGATACCGGTTTTAGACATTTTTGAGAGTTAGTTCTCTATAGAATTATGCATGTACAACCACATGGGATAGACTGTTTTATTTCAGTCAACCTATTAAATGTACAGGCCTTCCATACTTGTTTCTAATTAACCTAACTTGCATAGCATAAAATCCTATCCAGATACATAACTTCATATAGATATAACAATTTTACTCACAATAACTCATAACAAAATTAATGTATAATTTAAAACAAAACAAGTTAATTGTGCATACCACTTAAGGTAGACTAGTTGCCTCCCAACCTTAGAGCTCTTTCTCAACAGCTCACCCCCCAACAGAGATCTATTTCTCCAGTGATAGACAACCTCTTGTCTATCCTGAATCTGCTTGTATAAGCTTTCTTTCCCCAGCCTGCTTCCCTTAACTGCGTCGAGTTAATTTAGGATGTTGTTTTTCTGTTTGCCTAGGCTTTCCCTTTGTTTCTTCCACAAATGTACTTTTAAAGCTAGCTTTTATGCTTTCTAGATTTATTCCACCTCTTCCGAGTAATTTCCTCTTTACCGGGGAAATTTTTAGATTTTTATCTCCAATCTAATTTTAGTATTTACTTTATTTCTTCCAAGGATTTTTGGAAGTCTGGGAAAGTCTTACAACCTTATCCATCCTCATGGATTTGGTTTCCAAATCTCTAATCATAATCTAGTCATTGCACATTAATTTCTATTTTATTTTATTAACTTAATTTAATAAAGTATATCCACAATCAATATGTTCTTTGGGGTCCACTTTGACCCTTAGAGTCTTTAACTGCCTATTTTTGAAAGCAGAAATTTAGGGACATTACAAAAGTATAACTAAATTTCTAACACTTGGTATGATCAAGAGTATACAATTGTTATAATAGCCATTAGGGATGCTTCTAACAAGTCCTTAAATTCGGATACGACAAGGAGGTGTAAATCCCTAATTAAAAGATTAAAAAGGAACTATATAAATACAAAGAAAGAGAAGCATTTTCACATATGTATACTATATTTTAGAAATTCTAGAGGTAAATTCAGACTCTTAAAATAATGAAAATAATTTGATTCTCTTCAAGGCTTGGAATTCTTAACTCAAAATTTTTTATAAATCGTCTAATGCCATAGACAATATTCAAACCCTTTCTACAAAAGCTTTTTTTTTCTATATAATAAATAATTCAAGTTTGAGTGCCCTAAAAAATGAAAATCTAAAAACATTGAATGGTTACAAAAATCAATTTTAAAATTTGAAGGTCCTATCCTCATATGTTACATCCTTAAGGTTTTTAATTTATCACTATTGTAGAGTTTCCCTAAAACTTGTACTCAAAGCCTCCATGTACCTATTTTTAAAAGTAGAGATTAAAACAATCCCTCCAATTATATCAAGATTATGGATAACCCCATTTTATATAAGAAATTATTTTTGATAAGAAGGTCAAACTATTGCTAGAGAGCCACCAAAAATAAGCCAAATTCCATGCAAGATCTAGGAGTTATCAAATAAATTATGGACCACCTCATTATACTTAGGAGAATTATGGAGAAGTTTCATGGTAATAAAACAAATCACATACACTATTTCATTGTTTTTAGAAAATGTTTGATACAATGCCTAAGAAAACTTTTTGAATAGATTAGAAGAGCTAAAAGTTAATTTGAAGTTTACTATTAAGATAATGTTGTAAGAGAATTCCATTTCTAAATTTAGGAGGTTGATGGATTATTATAAGAAAGTAATTGTAATATAGGACTTAACCAAAGTTGTCTCTTGTCTCCTACCAATTTTTACACATAAATTGATAAGTTAGAGGGGTGTTTGAAGGAAGTAGGTTTTGTTCTCTTGACTCTATCCAATATAATCATCTCAGTTCATCTTTAATGTGATAATGTTTTTCGTATGGAAAGGAACCCCTATGATGTAACTAAAAATTATCAGGGATTTGTGCTCTAGTTCAAGTATGGCTATTAACACTATAAAAATTTAAGTTTATGATAATTAAATCCATAAAGATCACCTACATTAATTTCAGGTATAACAACAACAACTTCGTAGAAGTGATTTCATATAGATACCTCAAAATTAATCTGGATCACAAGCTTAACATGAACTATATCATTGAGAAAAAGATAAGTGGAGGGTGGACAATTTATGAGTTTAAAACAATTTTAAGTAGGTATACCTTTATTATGGGATAAAAAGAAACTACTCTTTAAAATTGACAACATTCTTGTTATCTTATATGGCAATAGGTTATGACATTTCCATAGAGTGTTGGAGGAAAGAGAAAATCAATTTTGTTTTTTAACTTATAATATTAAAATCAACGAAAAAACAGCTTATTCTATTCTCCTTATAGAAACAAGTATTCCCATCATGACTACAACTAGATACCTAATGTGCAATAACAAGATAAACAACAAAGAAGACAAGGGATTCCTAAGGTTACTTCAAACTTTAGTCAAAATCACCTTATGCAATAAAGTGGGGTTGGCATAAGAAGTCATGTCTTGGCTAAATCATTGGGGATTAACATCACTAGTCATTTTGTGAAGTATTGATAATAATAATAAAAAAAAATTATTACATCTAAATTTAAGAAGAAAAATAGATTAATATAAAAAGACGTCCAACCCTAATGTAAAAAATCATATGTATTTCTGTAACAATTATAAAGAAGAAATTTAACATTGCTAAAATCAAATAAAAAATAGCATTAACTTCCTATTAAAAGGTGATGGATGATTTCTAAAATAACATGTGTCGAAAGAACTTGTATCTCTTTAACCCTAATTAAATTGAAGATAATTTTAAAATATCATACACGCATCCATCCACGGTAAATCATAATATCAAAATATCAATTTTTTTTAACCTTTTATCTCTTCAAAACTATAAAAGAATATTTTATTAAATAAAAGCACCTTTCTAAATCCCTACCCTAGAATTGGGTAACCCACTTGGCAGCCAGAGAACTTACCACCCTGAAATGAATGGATAAATATCAAGGGTAAATAAAACTGTCTGAGATATGTTAGAAATGTCTCAGGACGAAAGCTTACAGGCCGAGGACGTATAATTGCGTGAATAAAACTGTAAGCGATGCATGAAATATGACATAAATGTATGAAAATGAAGTTCACTTTTTCGCTTTACAGTGGAAAATATTTCTAGCAAATCACTAGAAACAGCCCACGTATCTTTCATAATAAAATTTTAATTTATTAAAAGAGATGCACATCGACTTGAAAGAATGGAAACCTACTGAACAGAGAACTAACACTGTATTGAGGACAGAAAAACTGAAAAGCAAATAAATTTTTGGTAGTTTAATTAGATTGTTTTTTAGTTTTGAAAATTATGGAATTCTTCCGTAAGATTTTAAGAAAAATTCGTAGGGATTTTTGTAAATGCTCATTAAATATTTTGGGTGTCTTAGAGGTTTTTGATAATGCTGAATCTATTTCCATTATCAAAATCAATCATAATCTAAACACTGTTATTGTAAAATTTCTTAAATTTCTTTGTCTGAATTCCAACCAATTTTGACTGCCTAGACAATTTCTCCATCCGGTTAAACAACTCCTAAATTCTTTGTGATTTTTTTTTTTATATATATTTCCAGAGAGGAACACGGGACCGGAAGTCCCTGTCCCGACCCCACACACCACGGCACGACACTGGAAATGTAGAGACAAGCCGGAAATGTCGAGTCCCTGTCCCGACCCCACACACCACGGCACGACACTGGAAATGTAGAGACAAGAATCTCAGTGTCAACTGCCTCATGACATGACTATCCTAATAAATAAATGTATTTATTTAAGATATCTAAAAAAACTATTTTTTTGGGCTCTGAGTTCGTTTTCCAGAAATAGGTTAACTGTTCAACATTCAGAGGCATGTGGCAGGATTGAATGTCTGTTATCATTCAGGACTACTAATAAGACTTTCCTTAAATAATGGTGATTGTTAATTTAAAAATTGAGTTATGATAAATTTTGGAATTATTTTGAAAATGAAAAATAAATTAAGAATATTAATTACTTCTTATCAAATTATACCACTTTTACCAATTCTCTCCTTTTTCAACTTTCTTGACTTTCCAACTTTCTTGACTTTTTCCACAATATTGAAAAATGAAATTCTGTCCCACCAAGGACAAGACACAAATGTAACAAGAGAGGGCTCATACAGATCACAAAGTTCTGTTATCGTCTTCACATGCGGCATCACAGCCTTTCCTGATCTGTGGTGAGACTAATATGAATGTACTAAATTTGAACTATATCTTCACCTTACTTATTGAATTCAGTCTTGTATTACGGTTCAAATCTTGATCATTTCCGACCATATACAAGAATACACATTACGCAACATAAAAACAACACAAGTAAATTTGGCACAGGTGGGCTGCCTAACTGACCTAACCGTTAGGCACAAGTTTCACAAAGTGTTTTAAAACCAAACCATGCAACCCATTCAAAGTTTTAAGTGTATATTGTTGGAGAATTTTTAGCTATGGTAAATCTCTCTAGATAGGGTCGGCTTGCAGTAATTCAGGTACTGAAAACAATAGTAGCCTATGAGATATTTTCAGCATGAAGTGTATTGGTGTGTTGTTCTCTAATTATTCTTCGGTTGAAGCAGTTTCTCGAGTGTGATTTTCTTCTTTGTGCTATGTGATGAAAAGAGATGCTTATGAATTTACTAATCATCTAAATCTTAAATGTAGTTTGTTGCATCCAAATAGGGAGATACAAATAGGGAGATACAATATGGAGGAAAAATGGACACTTCAATTGTTGAAAAGGATTTTTATTAGGATCGAGTTAGGTTATACATGTAGTTGGAGACACCAGGGAGGATTACTTGGTGGCATATTTGAGGGGAGTTACAACTGCTACTATTGTATGAGTAATTTATTTTTCATAGGAAAAGACCCCCCTTAGAAAGGAGATCCTTTCTATCCTTGAGGCCATCAAAAATCCTAATTTGGGTGAGTTGGCCATTATGGCCATGGTGTGGGATACTAAATCTAAGGAGGACTAGGAAACTATCGTGGAATTGTAGGGTATTTAATTTGTTGTTGACCTACTAAGAGTTATACATGTTAATATAGGTATTAAAAGACAAGGATGGGTCTTGAGCCATACCTAATGGTTGTGATTTTCATGGCTCGTTAGAAGTAATGAAATGCACATTCCAAATTTCCTCGC
Organism: Pinus albicaulis; assembly: GCA_034641835.2. Lineage (NCBI taxonomy): Eukaryota > Viridiplantae > Streptophyta > Pinopsida > Pinales > Pinaceae > Pinus > Pinus albicaulis. The sequence goes on along the minus strand of CM076579.1, from coordinate 1,164,819,604 downwards.
TTGATTCCTAGAACATTTATCTCCATATAGGCACCTATGTATAGAGTTTTATTGATTGATCCTTCTCATAGATGCCATATACTTCGACGTTGTTAAGTGGGAACTCCCTGAGGCCATGACTTTTTCTACAATTGGAATGAAATGCTTAAATTTCATTCTCTACTTTATCTTGCTTCTTTTTTCCCTGAAAAACATCCAATTTGGAAGACAAATAGCTAATAATATCAATCTTAGAATTTTCAAACGAATTACCGAGTTTTTCTCTTGTTACTCCACCATTAGTTGATCTCTAGATGTTGATAGAGACATCTTGTTCTAGGGTTGTATTCCTTGAAGACCCTATTAAACTCCTTAGACATGGCCACTATGTCATCTTAAGGTTCTTTCGATATATTTCCTCTTCCCACTACATTCAACATGTCCATAAAGTCATATCTCATTCCATGAATTAGGATGTCCTTGTCGAGGTCACTATGTTTATACCTATGAAGCTTATATCAGAGGCATTGAATATAATCCTTTAGGATTTATTCCTCCTTTTGGGACATCCAAAAAAATCCTCCCTTTGGTCACTTGTTCTGTAATAGTCGTATTTTTTTCCCACAAAGTATTTTTTCATCTTATCCCAAGAGAGGATAGATTCACCACCAAGGTCTGTAAACCACCTTAGCACAACTCCCTTCACAGTGGCAGGAGAAAAATTCAAATTCTGAGTATATGCAGTGTAGTTATATGTCGTTTTAGCTCTCAAACATAATGTCAAACTCAAAAGGCATGTGTATGGGTCTTCACTAGTCATGCCATGGAATTTTGGAAGAGTGGAGAGGAATATTTTTTATTTTTGTTTTTCCAAGAATGATTCCAATGGCGAATTCAAATATAGAAACAATATCATCCATATTTTCCTTTTCCATTTTAGTCTACTAAAAAATTTGAAATTTTTTCCAAACTATCTTATGCACTTGCTAACCACTAACAACATTGTCTAGCCATGGAAGGTCTTATGATTGTCATGTAGTATTCCCCTAGTTTTGGATTGAGCTCTCAAGAGGCTATTCAACATCTAGTCTTAGGTCTTGGTGTTTCAAGGTTTTTCCATTTGAATTCCCTTTTCCTTCTATCGAGTGTTGATAATTTATTTACTTCTAATGTAGAATATTCAACGTGGATAAAGGACTGCAGATCTATTCCCGAGGTAGACATTTCATGAGAGTTCACCCTCTGAAAAATTTCTCCTAAGGCAGATGATTCACGAGATATTATCGTATAAAATTTTACTTCTAAGGTAAATTATTTTCTTGTGACTTTGAAATAAACCCCTAAATGAATTTTACCTATCCCAAATCTTGGTTTCCCTTTCCTCTACGTCCCCTTCTTGTTGTAGGGTTCATGTTTTTCTGGGAACCTCATCTTTCTTATTCTTTATTCATGAATCCTACATATCTTCTCTCTCTACCATTTTTTAGCTTAACAATGAATATATAGATAGAAGAATGTTAATTCTATTATTGTTCCCTTAATAATTTCCCTGGCAATGACATCAAAAGGTTGACGAATTTAGTTTTCCTTTAAAAATAACCAAATCACTCAATACATGAACTGTCAACTAAGTTACATATTTTATTTGGAAGTCATCATCCAAGATATTTGTAGGAAACAATTTCTAATTTGACATTAGTTATGTATCAATATTGAATATTGAAGAAGCACAACCTTCTCAAACACAATATTCAAAGGTAAAACACTGGTTGTAGGCTAGATTTCACTTGTTTGAATGGAAACATTCTTCACCCTGTTTTGGAATTGAAATCACATTTCTAAAACAAAACTTGCATAAATAGTAACACTTCTTATAGCCAAACATATTTCTTATGTAAATGAAACAAATACACTCTTTGAAAAAGTAAAATCATCTAGATATCATAACCATTTTGAATCTACTCACAAAATATTGTTGCCAAAATATCATAAATAACATTAAAACACATATTTCATTAAATTTGGAATTAAATAGTGGATCTAGAATTTCAAAATAACCAAATAATTCAATTCTAATGATATCCTTGTAATAAAAAAATTCCAATTTTAATGAAATATGTGTTTTAAGCTAAAAATAAAAATTAATGAAGTAACCTTGTAATAATAATATAAGATGGTGTGAATCTCTAATAGCTATGATCAAGTAAAATAAATTCACACTTCATGTGAAATACACTTGCAAATCAATGTAAGTGTGAGTAACAATAATATTTTAATGAAACTTAATAACAATAGTCCTAATATGTAATTACATATATGAAAGAAATAATCAATGAACTATCTATACTTACTACTACAACCACAATGATCCCAGATATACATGAGGGCCCTTACTCCATAGAAGGGAGCTAAGAGAAACTCAATGTATACAATCTAGAATAATATTTCATGGATCCAATGACTAAACTGTTAAAATTTTCATTAAACAATCTTCAAGAAATATAGATGCAAACATTAAAGAAAAAAAAGAGCTAACTCCTCGGTTAAGAGAAGAATTGTCTTGTTTTTAAAAACTTCCTTCAAAACTAATATTGGAAAATGATAGTTGTGAAAAGTCTTGAGAATATTTCGATTCTCAAGTTTTTCAATAAAGTCTTAAACCAAGTTATTTTACAACTTTTCACAACAAAAACATTCAAATAAAGAATATTCTAAAGTAGGTTTCCTAAAGTTTTAGAATGGATAAGAATATTTAGAATGAATATAACTAACTTTATGTGAATAACCGCATCATTAAGAAAGAGATGAGGCATCAGTACATGAGAGATTATGTGGACCAGTGACTTTGATGAGTATGAACATGAATGATGGCGACATTTAATGATAATTTCAAGACTGTTGAGAGTAACAAAACATGGAAATGACATAATAATAACTTCTTGAAGTACTGGAGTATCAACTTGTATAGAAACTAGTCATCCTATAGGAATTTTCTCAACACATTGTCAATAAAGAACCAAAAATAGCTATTATCCTTCCCAAATGGAAGTAATACTTAATATATTAAAATGGCATATAGACTTAGAATACATGAGCCAAAAATATGAAATATTAGACAATTATGGTTCAAAATCATATGTATGTTAGAAACAAAATGGGTAAAATGAAGATAAAAGGTAGTGAAATGATTTCATTTTCCAAACCGAACAATAATGACAAGATTCAAAATAAATTAGACAATAAAATATTTGGATTGGAGTCTAAGTTGTAGGAAATTGAAATTAGATTAAAAGAAATGGAAAAGAAAATCCAAGAAAGAAACAAGAAACATATGAAGGAGAGGTCAATTATACAAAAAATATCAATATAAGGGAGGATATTAAATAGAGAGATGAAAATATAATTACAATTTGGCCCTAAATAGTTTGGGAGGTAATATGGATACGAAATACATTGAATAAGAAATGAGTAATCTCATAGAGATAGGCCATGAGCATAATAAAATAGGCTTTATCATCATATTTTTGGATATAAAATAAAATAAAGATGAGAACATGTGAGCACTAGTGAAGGAATAATTACAAGTAAAAACAACTTGTCTCATAAAAGAAAAGAGTTTGGGAAAAATACTTGTGCATAAACATAGACTAATTTTGTTGAGGTGAGATTTAATGATCATAAATATGGGATACTGAATAAATCTCCAAGATTAAAGAGAAAAAAATATTTATAGATAAATAACTCCTCCGAGAGGAATATACTGAATTAAGGAAGGATGTTCAAAAATATAAAAAGGAAGAAAAGAAAATGGACAATAATTATCAATATAAAAGCTATTATTAGGGATAAAGAGAAAAAACATGATAATAAATATGAACTTGGAACACTTTGGATCCTCAGCTGGAACTATTGTAGCTTTCCATGGAGCAAAGGGCCTATTTTAAGTTGGATTTGAAGTGACATTATTTTCTTAGTGTTGCTTGAAATGTGGGAGAATGAGAAATATTAGGTCATTAATCTAGAATAAATTGTCTTGTGGTTGTTGTGGACCAAAGAATATTACTATAGAGCGAAAGACATGGATTTTTACATTAATAATAAAAATAATAAATAAATAAAAATAAAACAAATCCTTACATTTGGATTCATTAGAAAGACCCTTTCAATTAGTGTATATATATATATATATATATATATATATATATATATATATATATAGTAAATATATATATATATATATATATATATATATATATATATATATATTCCAGGTATTAATGATAATAAAAATTATATATGAATATGTCAATTTTGTACATATTAATTCTATATTGTATTAAAAAAAACAATATCGATATAAAGTTTCCTTACAATGAGTTAAAATAGTATATTTTTAGTGTGATAAATGAAGAAATATACTCTTTGTTAGAGACTTTAATGCTATAATAATGCTAATCAAGCTACTATATTAAGCAATAGAACCAACCATAACCTTTTGTGGCTAATGAGAACCTTGATTTAGCTAGTATATATAAATAATCTCTATAGAATTGGTTGAAATTTTGTTTGGTATTGAGCTAAAAAAGCTCTATGGTTCTCAAGATCTAATAATTCTCAATCACCTATTAAAGTGCTTGAAATACAATTAGATGACATTTATTCATGCGGTTAATACTAGTGACATCGATTATGTGATGTCTAATATCTATGTATAAAACCAAGTATTATATTTTGACATCTTAAATGGAAATGATAACGAATTTGATCATAGATTTAAATTAATCATAACTATGATTGTCACACATAAAATCCTCACTAAAGTGAAATGTTATAACCAAAAGCACTTGATCTTAGACAAACATAAAGTTTGATTTTTTTCTAGGATTGATCGGAATCTGGATTGGGGGCAAAAATTTGCCAAAAATTCAAAGTGCTTAGAATTGCACCAAACTAGAATTACCGTATCGGGCCCATCGCCCGAAATCTAGTGAAATTAATTTCACTCAAAACGGAGTCCATATGAGGAAGTTAGAGCCCACTTATCATTGTGTCAAACATGCGAACTTTTAAAAGCCAATGGTCAAACAAGGTCCAAGGTCAAAAATTTGGGTTTTCCTCCATTTCGCCCAATGACAAGATGTAAAGTGTCAGGTCCCGAGTGGCCCGAATTTTCGAGCACATGTCAATTTTTATTGGTCTTTAATAAGCCAATAGGAAGAGGACACATGGCAAGCTTAGAGGCCGCCATGTGCGCCCCCCTCCAAGGCATAAATTTAGATTAAATGTCAAAGTCCGAATTTGATGGTTAAGTTTGAATTTTATATGGTGGAGAATTTTTGTAAGGTTTAAAACCTTATATTAAATGATGTGGCAAAAATAGTGTAAACAGAAGGGTGGAGGTTGGGGTTGACCCGGCAACCTCCCCCATACAAGCCAACAGACTTACCACCAAGCCACACTAATAAGACTTAATATACTATGGCGCTAGTGTTTATTTAAGGTTTAAATAAGATTCAAGCAGAGGCAAGAAGGGCTAACCCTTACCTCCCCACACGAATTTTCTCTATGAATGTTCGTGGAGGCCAATTGCAAACGACGAGATTAAAGGTTAAATATTGATTATTAAAACCTTAAACCCTCATGTTTATGTGCTAAACCCAGATTAAGGCTCTAATCCAATAATGCGCTAATATCCCACTTAATGTGCACTTAAACTCCACTTATGTTTAATTAAACCTGTGTTTAATTCGGTGGAGGTTTGGCGGTTCTAAAAAATTCGGCACCAACTCCAATTTTGGTGTAGTTAACTGGAGATGTTCTAGTTTTAGTGGAGTTTTCCTAGGAAATGTTGAGGAAGCCATAACTTTAGCATATATTGACCAATTTTTCTTCAGAAAGAGTCATTCCTAGATGATTTTTATGCTTTGAGCATAATGGTTTAGGTTCCATAAGCGTTGGAGCACTTCTGAAAGTTTTTGTTTCCACTTTGAATATTAAAGAAGGTTAGGGCCACCCGGAGAGGAGGTCATGCCTAGATTAGCTTAAGACCATTTTCAGAGCTTGAAAAGTCTATTTTGAGGTTTTTCAATCTTCTTAAGCCAATGGATAATTTTTCAAAGCCATTGGAGCACTGTAGGTGCATGTAATCAGAAAATTGACCATTAATCCAAAGAGGGCCTATCTAGTTGAAGCAGGTCCATGGAGATGTACCTTAGGAGGGGTGAACTTTGGTATCAACTATTGTGTAATGTGTTTATTGTGTGTTATTTATCTGCATTTTATTTTATGTACATGAGTTTTTAAAAGCTAATTAACTCATAAATTTCTCATCAAAGACACTTAAAAACTTGACACATAAACCCCTTCACAATTGCCTAATTTGAGACGATCCTAAATACATTTTTAATACTGATGAGGGAGCTAGCATAACAAAAGTAGTTTTCCCATATTCAGATCAAGTTGGTGTCAGAGCATATTTTATCTCATTTTAGGCAAGGTTAGCTAGAACAATTAGCTCTTGGTTTTGAATTTATGCAAGGAGAATCTAATTGTGTGCAAGTTTATGTGTGAAGGAGAAGGTCGAGATTGAGAGCACAGTTCTCAAATCACAACAAAGAAGATTTTTATGCATTTCAAGTGTGATGGAAGCTTCATCAAGCATATTTTCTAGTCAATCTTCCTTAGCAAAACTCTTTGATAAGGAGATGTTGCAGATGCTCTACATCATGAATGATATGGTGCAAGATATGTATGAAGATAAGAGGGAGAGAATTATACTTCAAGAGCAGTTGATTTCCATGAAGGAGGAGAAGAAAGAGCTTCTTGAAAAGATGCTTCAGATGGAGACTCAACTTCATATTTCAAATGAAAACCTAGGAAGGATGCATGAGATAGAGACTCAACTCCACGATGCCAATGAAAACTTAGCCAAACATGTGCTTGAAAAAGGTATTAAATTCAGTTTTATCTTAAATGTATTCTCAAAATGAATATGTAGGTTATTTTTAAAGAAACACTAGAGGAGTAGGGTCCAAATTATTGATCAAAATGGGCTATGAAGGTAAAGGATTAGGAAAATATGCACAAGGCATAGTTTAACCAATTTTTGTTGAGGAAAGGCCTAAGTATTTGGGTCTTGGTTATGGAAAACATGATGGAGAAAGTTCCAAAGCCCAGGAGGCACATCAAGGTGTTCCAAGAAGGGCTTTAGTTACATGTTCATTACCTCAAGCTTGTGAATATTGTGTTCATGAGGAATGAAAAAAATTTACACCCACTTTGCAAGAAGATGCTCATAAGCATGCAACTAATGAGAATGGAAAATAAGAGGATGTTGAAATCTCTAAATCCATTTAAGACATAGTTGGTATTTTGAAGAGAGCCACTACCTATTCAAATTCACCTACTCAAGAAGGTGGAAAATGTGAATGTGCAAGGTATAAATCTTCCTTTAATCAAGTTGCTTTATATTATGATAAACATGGAAAATTATCACATAAGATTTTGAGAAATTTTTCATGTTCCTTTTTTGGTTTGAATAACCATAATGTTTTAATATGTTGGAAGAGGATAGCCATGCACAAGAAAATTTCAAAACAAATTAGACAGAAAGCCAAAGGTCCATTGGACAATGGAAACCATGTTAAGAAAAAGATGCAATTGTTTTGCACTCATTTCCATAAGAAGGGTCATCTTGTAGACACGTGTTGGACTTTGTATCCAACAAGTCATCCACGACATTTTAAGAAGGTGGAAATATATCTTGATAAGAATGGAAAAGAGGATTCCATAATCGATGTAGGTCACGATGATTCACATGATGAAGTGCAGCTAAAAGAAGCGTCATTGAAATGGTTTGGTAAGAGATGGTTAGATTTACTATCCAATTAAGGCCTTACATTTCTTTTGATGAGTGATGCATTTCTTTTCCAATTGAATGCATGTTTCATGTTTATGCCAAGAATGTGCTTGAAAGGGGAAGAATCATCAAGTTATTGTAAAATGCACGTGCAATACTTTTGTTTGACTTGAGAGTCAGTTGTTTGAAGAGGCATGTCTTTTCAACTTGTATTTGGTAAATAAGTTTGTACACAAATATGTAAGAGTACCTGGATATGTTCATATTATGTGACATTTTTTTCTTTGAAGGAGCAAAAGAAAGAGGCCGTCAAGTTATGTTTCTTGCATGATGTGTTTTTTAGATTGATGGTTGTGTTTGTGACAAGATGTCGTAGGATTTTAGGAAGGTCCACTCTTGAGTGGGAGGCTTATGATTAGCCTTCATTATCAAATCATGGCATGAGAAACATGTCAATACTGGAGGCTGATGAAATCAAAGTAAAAAGAGGGACAATATGCCAAAAAAATTTCAGCCAAAACAACAGCTATTATAGACCATTTGATGTGTTGACGCCAATAAGCGAAGGAAATGGCGAATGCATTCTTCTAGCTATGGAATTTGGAACCTTTGAGGTAAAATAATGGTCATTCATTTTCTTATTATTACTGACGTTGAAACTCATTGTTGTAGTTCACTTAGATGGGCTTAACTTGGGAAAGCATTTTCCAAGGATAAGCTTGCATCAAATACATGTGCATGAAGAAGAGGAACAAGATTCTCAGTGGGAAGGTCATTAGCTAGTTTTCCAAGAACTGACGGATAAATTTGGTACAACAAAGTTTTTTATTAGTCAACAAGCAGCCATCATGTGTTGCATTAGGTCAGAAAAAAAATGAGGACATTGGTTGAAGTGTCAAGCCATTTGCAAGACAAGGCACATTAGTTAACCCAAATGGTTTTCATGGATAGTTTTCCAAGTAGAATCAAGTTGATAGAAATTGGGAAAGAAAAGAGTATTCAGATCTCATGGGATAACCAAATTTTGTGGGTCTAAAATCCTATTAGTGGGAAGGAGTCATCGGAATCTATATTCGGGGTAAAAATTTGCCAAAAATTCAAAGTGCTTAGAATCACACCAAACTGGAATGATCGGATCTGGCTCGTCGCCAGGAATCTGATTCAATTTGTTTCCCTCAAAATAGAGTCCGTATGAGGAAGTTAGAGCTTGTAGATCGCCATGTCAAACAGGCAAATTTTTAAAACAAATGGTCAAACAGGGTCAAAGGTCAAAAATTTGGTTTTCCTCCATTTCTCCTAATGATAGGATAACAAGTGTCAGACTCTGAGTGGTCTGAATTTCTGGGCACATGTCAATTTTTATTGGTCTTTAATAAGCCAATAGGAATAGGACACGTGGCAAGCCTAGAGGCTGCCACATGCCCCTCCCCTTCAAGGAATAAATTTGGATTAAATGTCAAATTCCAAATTTTATGGTTAAGTTCAAATTTTATATGGTGGAGAATTTTTGTAAGGTTTAAAACCTTATATTAAACGGTGTGGATAAGATAGTGTAAATGGAAGGGCGGAGGTCGAGGCCAACCCCATGACCTCCCCCATACAAGCCAATAGACTTACCACCCATCCACACTAACAAGACTTAATATACTATGGCGTTGGTGTTTATTGAAGGTTTAAATAAGATTCGGGCAGAGGCAAGAAGGGCTAACCCTGAAGGGCTAGTCCTTACCTCCACACAGGACTTTGCGCTATGACCGTTGGTAGAGGCCAATTGAAAATAGTGGGATTAAAGTTTAGACGTTGATTATTAAAACCTTAAACCCTCATGTTTATGCGCTAAACCCAGATTAATGCGCTAACCTGAATTAATTCATATTTCTTTGTAATTGCGCTTAATGTGCACTTAAACTCCACTTATGTTTAATTAAACCCATGTTTAATTCGACAGAGGTTTGGCGGTTCTGCCAATTTTGGCACCAAATCCAATTTTTGTGGACTTAACTAGAGATGTTCCAGTTTTAGTGGAGTTTTCCTAGAAAATATTGAGGAAAGCGTCACTTTGGAAAATTTTGACCAATTTTGGCTTAGAAAGAGTTATTCCTAGATGATTTTGATGCTCTGAGCATGATGGTGTAGGTTGCAAATGTGTTGGAGCACTTCTGAAAGTGTTTTTTTCCACTTTGAATATTAAATAAGCCTAGGGCTACCAGGAGAGGAGGTCATGCCTAGATCAGCTGAAGACCAATTTTAGAGCTTGAAGAGTCTATTTTGAGGTTTTCTAGTCTTATGAAGCCAATGGAGAAGGTCTCAAAGCCATTTGAGCACTTCATGTGCATGTAATTTGATAATTGACCATTAATCCAAAGAGAGCCTAACCAATTGAAGCAGGTCTATGGAGATGTAGCCCAAGAGTGGTGAACTTTGTTATCAACTATTGTCTAATGTGTTTGTTGTGTGTTATTACTCTAAATTTTATTTCTTGCAAATGAGTTTTTAAAAATTCATTAACTCATAAATTTCTCATCAAAGACACTTAAAAACTTGACACATAAACCCCCTCACAATTGGCTAATTTGAGACGATCCTAAAGACATTTTTAATACTGATGAGGGAGCTAGCACAACAAAACTAGTTTGCCCATATTCAGATCAAGGATTCAAATAATGAACTAAATATCCTATGAAATAATGAAAATATGAAATTCCTCTCTCATAATTGTTTAATAATCCTTTCTACTCCCATTAAAATTTTCTTTATCGAGGTGTTGTATAAAAAGGAAAATTAAATGGCTAACTCTTGGTGTGATCAAGACTATAAACTTGACACAATAGCCACTAGGGATGCTTCTAACAAGTTCTTAAATTATGATAAGACAAGTAGGTGTAAATCAATATTTAAACGAATAAAAATGAATTATATCAAAATAAATAAAGATAAGCACTTGCACATATGTAAAATATATTTTAGGAACTATGGAGGTAAATTTTGACTCTTAAAATAAAGAAAAAAAATTTATTATCATGAGGGCTTGTAATTCCTAACTCAAAAATATTTACAAATCTCGTAATTTCATGGAAAATATTCAAACCCTTTCTACAAAGAGGATTATTTTTATATATAATACATAATTCAAGGTTGGGTGCACTACAAAATAAAAAGTTAAGAACATCGAATGCTTACCAGAAGAAATTTTAAAAATTGAAGGTCCTATACTCATCGTTTACATCATCAAGATATTTAATTTATCACTATTTTAGAGTTCCCTAAACATTTTATTCAAAGCTTTTGTCTACCTATTTTTAAAATTGGAGATAAAGACAAACCTTCCAACTATATCAAGGTTATTTTTAGTCCCACTTTATTTAAGTTATATGGAATTATTTTTGAAAAGAAGATCAAATTGTAGCTAAAGAGCCATGAAAAAAAAACCAAATGCCATGCAATATTTGAGGGTTGTCAATCAATTTTGGACCATGTCATTATACTTAGGAGCTTTATGGAAAAGTTTCATGGAACTAAAACGAATCTCATATGCTATTTCATTGACATTACAAAATTTTTGATACAATTCCTATGAAAATTTTTGGAATAGGTTGCAAGAGCTAAAATTTCATTTCAAGTTCATAAATATTAAGATAAGGTTGTAAGAGAATTATATTTCCAAATTTAGGATCTTGAGGGATTATCCAAAGAAAGTAATTGTAATATAGGAGTTAACCAAGGTTGTCTCTTGTTTCCTACTGATTTTTGCACATAAATTGGTAAGCTATAGGGTTGTTTGAAAGAAGTAGGTTGTGCTTCCTTGACTCTAGCTAGTATAATCATATTTTTTCATTGTTAAAATCATGATTTTTTTCTTATGAAAATGAACCCTTTTACCTTGATGGAGAAACTAAAAGTTATCAAGGATTTGTGCTCTATTTCAGGTATGACTATTAACACTAACAAAATGAATTTTATGATAATTAAATCCACAAATATCACATATACTAATTTCATGTATAACAACAGCTTGGTAGAAGTGAATTCATATAGATACATCAAAATTAATCTAGATCGCAAGATTAACATGAACTATATTGTTGAGAAAAGGTTGAATGGAGGGTGGACAACTTATTATTAATTTAAAACAATTGTAAATAGGCAAACCTTTAGTTATAGGATAAGAAGAAACTCCTCTTTAAAATTGACATCATTATTGTTATCTTATATGGTTGTGAAATTTGGGGTTATAGCATTTCTATAGAATGTTGGAGGGAGAGAGAAAATTCAAAAGTTTTTTTGTAACTTGCAATGTTAAAATCAATGGCAACACACCTTATTCTATTATTTTCATACAAGCGAGTCCTTCCCCAATTGTGAACATGAATATAACTAGATATGTAATGTAAAATAAAAACATAAAAAACATAAAAAAAAGGGGATTCTTAAGATTACTTCAAACTCTAGTCAAAACCACCTACGCACTCAAGTGGGGTTTGCATAAAGAAGTCATGTCTTGGCTAAACAATTAGGGATTAATGCCATAGGTCACTTGTAGAATAATTACAATACAAAAAATATTATTACAGCTAAATTTAATGAGAAATTATGGTGTTGTAAAAAAATAGAGCATAAAATAAAATTAAGATACTATAAAGAGGAAACCAACTAGCCTTAATTTAAAACAATCAAATATATCTCTATATTTTGACAAGCACGAGAAGAGATTTAACATTATTAGAATAAGAAAAAAGTGCATTAGCTCCATATTGTAACAAGGTTTTGGATGATTTCTAAAACAACATAGGTTCAAATAATTTGTAATTTTTTAACCGTAAATGAGTTGAAGAAAATTAAAAAAAAAAAAAACTTTTCTTAAAATATCATAAAAAACCTCCGATCGGGGTGCCATGTGGCGAGGAGTGGGGATCGATGTGGTGATTGTGTGCAAACACCAAATCTACAATGAATATGACATGTGCTGATAGGGGAGGGAGGCTCCACCCATGGAGATTGATGATCACATTTACGAATTATGCCAAAGATCAAGGTATGTTAGTTGGCATGTCAAAAGGATCTAGGTGAAAGTGTCGACATAGGAGGTGGAGGTTTGATAATAAAATTCCTCCTGCCATTTTGTGGAGTAAGACAGAAAGTGGATCCCAAAGCATCGAGATCAAGTCAGGGGATTAGTCGCAAGCTCTGTCAACCTCGGTGTGTCATCTACGAGGGTATGTATTCAATTTTATTCCTACTTCTATGATGAAGATTGTATTTGGTCCTTCATCCATGTTTAATAAGGTTGTTAATGAGGTCATTATGGAGTTTTTTACTTTGGTTCTGGTTAATTGGTATTACTTGTCCCCTCTGCAATTCACGTATGGGGTCTTGGCTGACGCTCAGGGTAACCTGGTTCTCATAGATTTGTATTTCTATTTCTCTCTGAATTTCGAATGTGGGTTTTGATTGGTACTCTCGACAGTAAAATTCTTGAGGAGGTGGTATTGCAATGCCACCACCCTCCTAATTTGGAAGCCTCCGTTAACATTCCATGTCTGCACTTTTCTAAATGTTATCTTTTTGTTGCCCTTGAATGGTTGTATTAAATTGGTTTATGTCCGTCCGTAGCACCTGCTTGTTAAATTAAAGAAATTGCATGGTGTGTAAATGGACTTGCATGTCCTTTTTCGACCCTAGACCACTGTTTTCTCAGCTTTCACTAGCATCCTTCATATTTCCTCCCTTTGCATGACTATGTAGATAACCATATCTGAATTTCATATACTTACCTCTGTGATGATCTTTATGGTAGTCAACATCTTTGGGAAATTGACCGTATGGACTATAATGATATCTCTACGGGTAGTGGTTTGATAACAAATGGTTACAAGGGTTCGGGTATTAGGGTTGTCAGAGGTTTGGTTAAAACCACTACTCATGTTTTTAGAATCTGTAGAAGTCTAATTTTCGGGCTGGTAGTGGCTACTTTCTATTCTTTGGTGTGTGTCTGTCATGAAGTTGCGGTGAAAAGTATGGGGGGCATCTTCTTTGTAGCCGAGGTTATTCATGGGGTTTTGTTGAGTATGCTCTCTAATTTCATGGTTTTGGTTAATAATTAGAAGGGTTGGAATACCAACATTTGGAAGGTTGACACCTCTCTAGATGTTATGGGTCATAAATCTATGGAGTTGTATATGTTTATTATTAGATTTTGGTAAGATAATTATTTAAAGTTAGTTATTGCACCGAGAGGCGCAATCTACAGCCCAGTATGACCTCGATGTCGGGTATGTCACATTCTCAAAAAATAATAAATTTTATTATTTTTAATGTCAGCGAAAGCATTAATCTAATCTTGAATTTTATATAACTTGAATATTTAGATTATATATAACTTTTTAACTTATGAATGGGTTGAGATTAACTATTAAAATACAACTATGTATTATTTATATAATTTGAATGGATAGTAAATTATATAGGTGAATTTGAATGGATCATAAATTTACCTTTAACAAAAAAATTTACCACATTGAATTTCCAAATTAAGTAAAATTTTAAACATCTTTACTCTTTACTAAAGTCAATACCATTTCCTAAATCAAAGGAAAAGATTTAATTCAACACAAACAATCAAAATCAAAAATATTTTAATATTTTTTTAATTAAATATTTGTAAAATGAATCTTTAAAAAGAAAAGACATATTCTATGGATAAATTAAAATATTTAAAGACATAAATATTTCTTCATCAAAGTTTCAATATTTTAAAATTTAAATAAATAAAAATATAAATAAACATGAGGTATGGTAAATAAATAAAACCTATTTTTATACTTACTCCAGAGCTATGGTAAATAGATAAAAATATATATAAACTAGATGTATGGTAAATAAATAAAAATTCTTTTTATATTTACTCCATAAACCTTTTTATATTTAAAAAACTTAAAAACGAGGTTTTATTTAAATGAAGCCTATGGGAAGAATACCATGGGACAAATTAATATTGATACCATGGGCCAAATACAATATTTATAAAATAAGTATGGTAAATAAATAAATATAAAATAAGTATAAAAAGGTATGATAAATAAATAAGTATAAAATAGGTATAAAGAGGTATGGTAAATAAATAAATATAAAAGAGGTATAAAGAGGTAAGGTAAATAAATAAAAATATATCAAATAGGATCATAAATAAAAATCTAATTATATAACAAGCCTATGAGCCAAATACCATAGTAAATAAAAGAGGTATGGTAAATAAATATAAATATAAATAAACCAGAGATATGGTCAGTAAATAAAACCTCTTTTCATATTTACTCCATAATCTACTTTATATTTCCGAATATTTATGTTCATTATTTTACATAACTAAGAAGAAAGAGAGAGAGTGTGTGTGTTAAATGAGAGATGGAGAGAGAGTGTGTATGTTTAGGGGTGAGATAAAGAGACAAAGTAAGATGTATGGAAAGAATGGGGGAGAGAAGAAGAGAGAAGGAGAGAGGGAGGGATATAATTATGTAGTTGGAGAGAGAGGGGCGGAAAGAGAGAGAGAGAAAGAAAGGGAGATGGGGGAAGAGAGAGGGGGAGAGAGAGAGAGAGAGAGAGAGAGAGATGGGGGAAGAGAGCGGATTGGAGGGAAAAGAGAGAGGGAGGTAGGAGAGAAAGGGAGAGAGAGGAAGGATGAGAGAGAGGAGGAGAGTGACGGGGGAAGAGAGAGTATTGGAGAGAGAGAGAGAGAGAGAGATTAGGGAAGAGAGAGGGAGTTAGGAGAGAGAGAGAGGAAGAACGAGAGAGAGGACTTTAGAGAGAGGAGGAGAGAGGGATCAATAGAGAGATGGAGTTGGAGGGGGAGAGATGTAAGAAATAAGAAATATAAAGAGTGAGAAGCGGAGAGAGAGAAGGGGTGACAATGGAGAGACAGAGAGAGAGTGTATATGTTTGGGGCTGAGACAAAGAGACAAATAAGGAGAGATGGAGATGAGGGGGGGAGAAGGAGATACAAGGAGAGACGGAGGGATATAGTAACATAGTTGGTGGGTGAAGAGAGAGAGAGAGGGAGAGAGAAATAGGAGAGAAAGGGAAAGAGAGGAAGGAAGAGAGAGGATGTCAGAGAGTGGAGAGAGGGAGGGAAAGAGAGATGGACTTGGAGGGTGAGGGAGTGGGAGGCAAGAAGAAATACATAGAGAGATAAAGGTGGAGAGAGAGAGAGAGAGAGAGAGAGAGTGATAAGGAAGATGGAGAGAGACGGAGAGAGGACAAAATGAGGAAAAAGATATATTAGCGGGTGAGAGGGAGAGAAGGGGGAGATATAGATATAGATGGAAGGTGAAGAGAGGGAAGAGGTGAGAGATGGGGAGAGGAGGGGATTGGCAAAGATATTGATATATATGGAGTGCGAGAGTGTGTGTGTTTAGGGGGGTGAGATAGAGAGACAGAAAAGAAGAGATGGAGGGGGATATAGATATGATGGAGGGTGGAGAGAGGGAAGAATATTTCTCACACTAGATGGATTGATATAAGTGGAGATGGTGATTTATAATCCTATTTGATTATTTGCACTATATGCATCGATTTTAGTGTAGATATTTATTTCTAATGATATTTGATTACTTACACTAGATGGATTGATTTCAATGTAGGTGGTGATTTCTAATTCAATTTGATTGGTTGCACTGAATTTGTTGATTTTAATTTAGATGTCAATTTATAATTGTATTTGATTACTTTCACTATATGAATTGATTTCAATGTAGATTATTTCTAATCCTATTTGATTGTTTGCACTAAATGCATTGATTTTAGTGTAGATAATGATTTCTAATCATATTTGATTTCTTTGAGTAAATGCATTGATTTCAATGTAGATGTTGGTTTCTAGAGAGAGAGAGAGAGAGAGAGATTGAGTGATAAGGAATATGGAGAGAGAGGGAGAGAGGAAAAAAGGAGGAAAGAGAGATATTAGTGGGGGTGAGGGAGAGAAGGGGAAGATAGAGATATAGATTGAAGGTGAAGAGAGGGAAGAAGAGAGAGATGGGGAGAGGGGGTGATTGGAAAAGAGATTGATATAGATGCAGTAGAGTGCATGTGTTTAGGGGGGTGAAATAGAAAGACAAAAAAGAATAGATGGAGGGGGATATAGATATGGATGGTGGGTGGAGAGAGGGGGGAATATTTCTCACACTAGATGGATTGATATAAGTGGAGATGGTGATTTCTAATCCTATTTGATTATTTTCACTAGATGCATCGATTTTAGTGTAGATATTTATTTCTAATGATATTTGATTACTTGCACTAGATGCATTGATTTAAACAAAGCTGGTGATTTCTAATACAATTTGATCGCTTGCAATCGAATGTGTTGATTTCAATTTAGATGTTGATTTATAATTATATTTGATTACTTGCACTAGATGAATTGATTTTTCAATGCAGACGATTTCTAATCCTATTTGATTGTTTGCACTAAATGCACCTGCATTTCAGTTGTAGATGGAGAGATTTCTAATCCTATTTGATTTCTTTGAATAAATTCATTAATTTCAGTGTAGATGTTAATTTATATATAGAGAGAGTGAGTGATAAGGAAGATGGAGAGAGAGAGAGGGGGGGCAAAAGGAGGAAAGAGAGATAATAGTGGGGGAGAGGGAGAGAACGGGAAGATAGAGATATAGATGGAAGGTGAAGAAAGGGAAGAAGAGAGAGATGGGGAGAGGGGGTGATTGAAAAATAGAATGATATATATGGAGTGCGAGAGTGTGTGTGTTTACGGGGGTGAGGTAGAGAGAAAAAAACAAGATATAGAGCGGGATATAGATATGGATGGAGGGTGGAGAGAGGGAAGAATATTTATTGCACTAGATGGATTGATTTAAGTGGAGATGGTGATTTATAATCCTATTTGATTATTTGCACCAGATGCATCGATTTTAGTGTAGATATTTATTTCTAATGACATTTGATTACTTTCACTAGATGCATTGATTTCAGTGTAGGTGGTGATTTCTAATACTATTTGATTGCTTGCATTGGATGCGTTGATTTCAATTTAGACGTAGATTTAAAATTATATTTGATTGCTTTCACTAGATGCATTGATTTCAATGTAGATCATTTCTAATTCTAATTGATTGTTTGCACTAAATGCATTGATTTCAGTGTAGATGGCGATTTCTAATCCTATTTGATTGCTTTGAGTAAATGCATTGATTTCAGTGTAGATGTTGGTTTCTAATCTTATATGATTGCTTGCATTAGGTGCATTGATTTCAGTGTAGAAGTTATTTTCTAATATTATTTGATTTCTTGCATTAAATGCATTGATTTCAATGTATATGTTGATTTATGATTTGATGTAATTGGATATATGACTGTACATTAATTTTAAAGTGATTGGATTAACAATATGCATTGATTTTAGTTTAATTACAAAAATTTATTGACAATGTACATTGATTTTTGTGTTATAGTAATTTAACCTATTAATATTGGAGAGCAAGAGAGACAAGATATCATGTTTACTACAATAGTTTGAGCTAAAGATTTAAATAGTTTATGATTTAAATTTTCATTTTCATATAATCAATATGAAAAGATAACAAAACTAACAAGGGTGTCTTCGATAGATTTTCCTTGGCACGATTGAAACCAGCCTAGATCCATCTTAACTCTGGATCTATCAAGCACCGAGAGGGATCAAATTTCTAGAGGTGCAAACCTTTCCTCAAGTTTTGCACTCAAAAAAGAAGTTTGCACCTCAAGATATTTGATCCCTCTCGGCGCTTAATAGATCCGGAGTTAAGATGGATCTAGGCTAGTATATTACCAGTGCATTTATGGCCTATGAGCAAGCTAGTTATTTGTTGCCCAAAAATCATTTCCTTCGAGATAATGGCATGGCAAGAGGAATAAGTGAATATCAATGTTGGATGTTGAGTTACTGTCCCTGTCGCGACCCCTCACTGTCCATGTCCTTCTCCTTGACATTCACAAGGAATTGATAATTAATTTGACAAGCTCACAATCAATTAATTCAATGATGGCATGAAATTTAAATTGCATGAAATGTATGAAGATGAAGTTTTAATACTTCACTTTATATTAGAAAATATTTCTATACAGTCACCAAAGAACAGCTCACGTATCTTTCATAATAAAATTTTAATTTATTAAAAGAGATACATATCGACTTGAGAGAATGGATAGGTCAGTTAATTTAATGCATTTGTGACAGTTATAATCCTTCTTGTGAGCGTTTACATATATATTTTCAAGCAAATGGTCATAAACATCCTCTCGTTTTTTAAGACAGATCCCTATAGCTAGATTGAAGAAATTTGTAGTGCACTATATTTGATCCCTAATCCTGTTCCAATCTTTGTTAGATGAGGAAACTGACGAAGTGGCATATAGAATCAGCAACAGCCCTGCATGTTACGGCCCTCTCCCTCAAAATTGACGAGGTAGAATATAAATGTCGCCTGGCTGCAGAGACAGGTCGATAGACAAACCTGTCTGCCATAACATGAAAGATACGTCAATTCGAAGGACAAATATATATTTAAAGAAAGGAGGGACACCAAGACTTTGCCTTCACGGCATTGGCAGGAGATAAACAACAATGTCGAATGTCGAGTTCCTATCCTTATCCTTATCCTTGTCCCTGTCCCGACCCCGCCAAGAACAAGACACCAGTACAACAAGACGACAGCGGAGAGATAACAATCTCCTCATCGACATGTCGATTACGTCATGGCAAGGGCAATCAATATTTCCTGGGCTACTGCACTGGTAGTATATGTCACTCTTGATTAAATCCAAAGGGTGACATATACTGCTTCGTGCATTAATGGATGAATCGTTCAGGAAATATTCTGTCTCGTGCATTAATAGATGAATAGCTCAGGAAAATATTGATACCCAATAGCAAGATTTTATCGAACATATTCCCCATTGACTTTGGATATGACGGTTTACAAATTCTGTATTGTTCTACTGTAGATTTATATGGTAAAATTTCTTTATTGTTCAACTGAATATTTATATGAAGTTTTCTATCTAACCAGTATAGATTTGTTTTAACCATTTATTTAAAAGATATTTAGAGTGATCAAAATTTTTGAGCAAATCATTGTAATAGTGCAAAACTTGAAAGCATGATATTATTGCTTGATATATGGATACTTTGAAATTTTCGAATGTTTAAATTGAATTTTTGAATGCATAAATAGATTTGATATGTCTTAGCACTTAGATGTCTTAGCACTTAGATTGTGTAATGTAACTTTAACTTACAATTTCAACCATTATTTGTTGAATTTTAGACAAAATTTAAGTAAAATGAAACTAAAATATTATATAGTGAGATTATAAATGATTTAACCTTAAAAATGATTGAAAATTACCCAAATAAATTTCCCTAGAAACAATCTATCAAACTTGCTAACTATAAAAAAACTCTATAAATTCCCTAGCCTTTCTGCCCAAGCACAAACCCATAGCCAATTGTATGCATCCAAACCACCAAGTGCCAAGCATCTTCCTCCACCCCTGTAATCACCTTAACTGCCAAAAATATTCTAGTTTCCTAACTTATTTCCCTTCCCCACTACTCCCAAAACATATAATTTCCGGATAAAAATAAAAAAAACACACCTTCCACTCTCTCATCACCTCCATTTATCGTTGACCAACCATCAAAATAAGAGCTAACTACACGATCAAGAGAAAAGGTGTTCTATTTTTAAAAACTTCCTTTAAAACTTATATTTGAAAATGATAGTTATGAGAAGTCTTTGAAAATGATAGTTATGAGAATATTTTGATTCTCAACTTGTTCAATAAAATCTTTACCTAAGGTATTTTACAACTCGTCATAACAAAATATATTCAAACAAGATGGGTTGCGAGGCAGCAAGTCCCTGCCATCAACCAAGCGAGATCTGTGACAAGCGAAACGAAAGCAAGTTCTGTTGATAACTCTGTAACTCTGCTAACTGGAACAACAAGAACTTGCAACCATGTTTGAACCCAAAAAAATTATCACTGAAGCATGATGTTCTTCATGAAAGACATTAACTCATTGTTATTGAGTTTGTTGTTGTGATATATGTTAAATCCATCAAAGTCATAGTGGTAAAGGGAGTTGATCACTTATGGGGTGCTACTAACTTCCATGTCCATTTGATACTCCAAGGCCCCAAATTCTCTCCTTCTTGGATACATAATGACCTTCAAAAGAAAGACTTAATTTTAATAGAGATCAATGGGATCAAAATAATGAGTTTCAAACGATATACCAGTTTAGAAATCATGGATCAAGTTATTTTTCCCTTGCGAAAATTTTATAGATCTAGGACGAATAAACCGTATGGGACCTCGATTTTTTTCCTGCGAAATTTTTATAGATTGTCCATCACAGAGTAGGTAGATCTCGGACGAATAAATCGTATGGGACCCTGGAAAATATTTGAATGACTTACATGGTAAGCAATATTAATTTCGGTCTTATTTTGTTACTGTTCATTGGTTTGTCCAACAAACATTAAATTAAGGCAAACAATATGGTTGAAAAAAGACAGATATGGTTAGCGGTAACTAAGATCTAGTTAGCGGTAACTAATAAGGTCAATTGCATCGATTGGGAAGTTAAAATTAAATTTTAAATTAAATTAATTAAAAAAAGAGAGGCTTTTCACGCTGGCTTTTCATGAATGCCAATTATCGAAGCCATTGATTCCCAAGGGTGGTTCTGTGTGTGTTTTTATATGCCGCGATATT
Organism: Pinus albicaulis; assembly: GCA_034641835.2. Lineage (NCBI taxonomy): Eukaryota > Viridiplantae > Streptophyta > Pinopsida > Pinales > Pinaceae > Pinus > Pinus albicaulis. The sequence continues at coordinate 1,164,797,994 of CM076579.1, read as the reverse complement.
TATGTGTCCAAGAGTATATAAGTAAAATAGGCATAAATAAAAATAAAAATACTTATTTACAGCATTTATATCAACTCTGTCTGCTTCTTCATGCGTGAGTCTGCCATTATTCCCCGCACACTGCAGAACAACAAAGCTAGAGACAAAAAGCATACTCATTGATGGGAAAACAAATAAACGACCAGCGCCATGACTGCAAAACGAACCAAAAAATGCAAGGAACTCCAGAATGTGAGTGAGAAGGGCTAAGATGTTCAGATTTTGTATTCCCAGTAGTTGTTTTTTGGGACATCTCTGATTTTGTATTCCCAGTTGTGAACGCAAGAAGACAACCACGTGTTTCTAAGGGAAAGACATTGGGTTGAGGAAAATTATCCATGAAATATCCATCATACAGAAAGTGTAATCGTTTCCCAACTTTGCGATCCTTTCTCTCAGCGTTGTTATTGAGACAAGAAGCCTAGTATTGTGTTGTTGATGGCTTTGTACAACAAATATATACTATTTATCAGAGGGACTTGCTGCTTCTTAATAGGTTTGCTTGCAGAAGCCTTTCCCCAAAGATTAGTAATTACATGTAGATAGCTTTTGTCATGCCTGGCTCCCAAGTGTTCAAGTAGATCAATTTACTAAAGGCAAAAGCAAGGAGAAATGCTCCAATAAATAGAGATATATTTGCTGGTAAGATAGATATTCAGTGCCGTGCTCTTATGTTGTTTTCCTTCTTTTTTTAATATTTACGCCGATAGGCATATCCCTCTATCGGAAGGAGCATGTTTTGTGATTAGGCTAATTAATCTTTTTGATCTGATGGTCTAGATTGAAAGATGCCGGTATACAAATCTACCCCACTAACTTCCTTGCATATCTAAATCACATGTTTAAACCATACTTAAATTAATTTTTTACAAATCTTGATTAAAAATTTACTGTGCCATTTATTAATTGCCACCTATCAAGATTAACATTTCGAATGAAACTGAAAGATTAACCCTTGTCCAAGTGTGTGAAACGGTTATGCAAGGTGTCTGAAAGCACCCGCGGACAATGACACGTCATGAGAGGAAACGTTGTGGGCGCCCTGGTGGTTTCAAATCGGGTAAAGGTGGAGGAGTGGAACAACTGCAACCATGTGGTGAGTTGTCTGCAACGTGGCAGAGGTGTGCGCATATGCTGAGCGCGCAGTGAACGGAAACGATTGTGAAGCTTCCTTGTGAAACACCCTCGTCTGGCTCTTCACGTTCCCGAGAATACCACATGATTATTACCAGTTTAGCTACCCAATGCCAAAACCATTTTTAATTCCACCGTGCAGGGCGTTTACTGTAATTTCTCCAATGTCGCTCCTGCGCATGGTATTCCATAATTTCTTTTTGACAAATCTGTTAATCTATAGCAGTTGCACTTTCGAGATTTATACTAATTTCTTTGTGGAGACATTTTCTTGATCAAAGATGACCCGGCGCTTCCATTTATTTTCTTGACCAAATGCTCCGCAGCACCAAAACTTGTCCAGATGGGAAACAACGCTCTGAATTTTGATGTTTCAAAGCTGTACAATTTAATGTTGTCTGAATTTTCACAAATTTTTTAATCTATAGCAGGTGCACTTTCGAAATTTCTACTTTCTTTGTCTAGAGATTTTCTTTATCAGAGATGACCAGCTATCTTGCGCTTACGTTCATTTTCTTGACCAGAGATGGTGAGGGATCGATCCTCCACAACACCAAAACTTGGCGGGATGGGAAGGTACATACGCGAAAGCCATTCTTAATTCCACGGTGCTGGAGCTTGCATGAAATTTCTACATTTTTTCTCGAGACATTTTCTTGATCAAAGCTGATGGCTACGGACCTTGGGCTTCCATTTATTTTCTTGACCGAAGATGGCGAGGGATCGATCCTCCCAGCACCCAAACTTGGTGGTAATAGGAAGGCACATGGTTTGGGTTTCGATTTGGTGATCTCGCTATTGATATTGATTCATAATTCCGGAGGTGTCAATCTCCTTGTTTCCAACTCAACTAATAATTCCCAGCCTTATTTATATTATGAATACAGTTGCCCCAACGCCGAAACCATTGCTATTTCCTAGCCTTATTTATTATGAACATAGGTGCCCCAACGCCGAAACCATCGCTATTTCCCAGCCTTATTTATTATTAATATAGGTGCCCCATCGCCAGCACTTGACCATTTCTGACGAGAGGTGCAACAAATATTTGCAGAGCATTGCAGTCGAGGGAGCCATTTCTTCGAAAATGAAACCAGATAACTGGCGCTTACCCTTCATTTTCACCATCCACATTTTTCTTTTCAGATTGCCTTATTGCAAATTTCTTTTTAAATTCTGTCTTTTCTACTGCTTTAATTTTTCTCCACCGGAAAAAAAAACAAGGGTTCTATTTTCAACTTCGATATGTTTTTTATTGCCATTATTTTTTATTTTTTCTCAAACAACAACAACTTGCACCTTGAACGAAACACTTTCTTCCAGCGAATGCTTGCGCTCCTATTCACTGCCCAATGATTTTTTTTTTTTTTGTGTTTCATTACATTTTTCGAGTTCCTCATTTTTCCAGATTTTTTTTTCAAACTTTTTCAAATTTTTTACTAAATATATAACCTATGTTAACTTTTGAAAATGTTATTTTAAAATGTAAAACTTTAATATATAACCTATGTTAACATTTTATTAAAATGTTAATTTTTATATATGACCTATGTTAACATTTTAAAATTTTAAGCTTTATATATGATAGTGTTAAACATTTAAATAAATGCTAACATTAACATTGACATTTAATGATTTATTAATGTTTAATATTCAAATTTATTTTAATGTTACTTTAAAGATTTGTTAATGTTTAATATTTAAACTAACTTTAATGTTAATGTTAACGTTTAAATTACTAAAGGTAATAATGTTTATTTTGTTTAAATGCTTCGTTTAAAGGTTAATGTTTATAATGTTTAATATTATAAGTTTATCATTAATGTTTTATGTTTACTTTTAATGTTTACGGTTTAAATTTACATTCATGTTAATGTTTATAATGTTAACAATGCTATTGTTAATTCGCACTCTCGCATAAGTTACAACATTATTATCAATTTCTTATCC